>JAXIVJ010011202.1:0-44314 GCA_036785665.1 Chirona hameri
GCATACTGTTCAATTTTTACAAAAATGATTTCCCCTTAAAGTACACAAAAAACTTAATATTAAAAATATGACTTTGTAAATTTTTTATTTGCAATATTACTAAAATATGAAGCAAGTGTTTTCCGAAAATTGGCAAATAAATTTAAAAAAAAAATTATTTTTATTTTTATACTCTGTTGTATATTCAATATCTCTTAGTAATCCATTTTTGAGAAAAAAAACAAAAATACTTGAAGCAGTGCATTAAAGTGTTGTACAATTGAGTTGAATTGAATTATTTTTCCACAATGAATTTAACCCCAAAAGAAAGAGAGAAAAAACTGTTTTCTGATTTGATGTGTTAAATTGTGGTCTAAGCGAAAAAGTTATGCTTACTAAAAGATAGAGCATTCAATTTGCTACAGAATGTTTTTTTCCGATTTGAAATATATTGATTTTGAAATAAAGTAATTGTTGTTTGTGTGAGCAATTGCATTGCAGTGTTGTGCAACTTGTTGTTGTTTACGGTGTTCCCCTATAGATGTCAGTGTTTGCTATTAGGTGTGATTTATCGCTATTATTGGTAATATCTGAGCAGTGCGGAATGCCAGAGACTTGCAGTTTTGTTTGTTATAGAGGGGGCACCTAAATGCAGATAATGTGTGAAGAATGTGATGTAATTGTGTAACGTTGTAACGGTGTAACGTTGTTTAGTGGTACAACTTGCTTGGCTTAACACGACTCGGTATGATAAAGGGGCGAATGCACTGAGGTACGGTTATCATCTGATCTTGTGCTCTGACCAGCCTTCTCTCCTACTAGCTTGGGGGATATGGGGGCAAGGAGCGACATCGATTTGGACTAGCACCTGGACTCAGGACTCAGGGACTCAGTCTAGTAGGATAGCTGTCTATTCTAGTAGGACTGAGTCTAGTTGGATCTAAGTTCTAGTACATAGCTCTCTGGTAGCTAGTAGAGACTAGATACCAGTAGGCTATCTGGTAGAGGGCCCCTCCGACTCAGGGACTCAGTCTAGTAGGACTGAGTCTAGTAGGATCTAAGCTAGGCCATTGGGCTTGATTGTTGAATTTGACCCTTAATGACCTTTTTTAGAATTGTCCTTAATGGTGTTTTGATGCACTATATGGGTGTATGGTCGAATTGTGATAAAGCTACAGCAAAGCAAGTGGCCTCAGAAATGCGCTCCGGTGATTGGTTTAGCCTGTGTGACGTCATACGTGTTTGCGCTACTCTTTGACCGACTTGCCGTGGGCTAGAATAAAAAGAAGACCAGATTTGGAAAGAGGAGGTCTGGGGCTATCTGGTAAGGTATGTAAAATGTATATATGACGTCATCTGTGATGTGACGTCAGGTGATTTTTTGTCCCACACTTTGACCAATTTGCCGTAAGGCTAGAAGAAAAGGAAGACCAGATTTGGAAAGAAGAGGTCTTGGGCTATCTTTTAAGCTATTTGGAACAGTCCTAGCTGCTTTTTTATTAACCCTCTAGGGTGGTGTCAACATCGAGGTAGGTGACTTACCGTCCCTTGCCTTGCCGGAACACGTGCCGGTCCTTGCGCCTTCGGCGCAATCGGAGACGGAGTGGTCTTAAGAGGTCGTAGAAGGCTGGTGACGTGCAGCGGAGAAGTAGGAGGCTGGGGCCTTGCCGAACCATGAGCTTGCTGGACCTTGCGTCTTTGCCCTGCTTTGCCTTGCCGGAGCTTGATGGACCGTGCCAAACCTTGCTGTTGATTTTCTACCACCAAAATGCTTTCCCCTTAAGTGACACTTACCGGTCCTTGCGCCTTCGGCGCAATCAGCCTACACATATATACCTCGCGTAGGAACATGTAGGCTGATTGCGCCGAAGGCGCAAGGACCGGTAAGTGTCACTTAAGGGGAAATCATTTTGGTGGTAAAAAATCAACAGTATGCACACCGTATAGAACATCAAAATGCAATATCAAATGCAAATGCATCATACTGTTGATTTTCTACACCAAGATGATTTCCCCTTAAGTGACACTTACCGGTCCTTGCGCCTGCGGCGCAATCAGCCTACACATATTCCAATACTCGAACAGCAACAGCTGTCTGCGGAGCTCTGCGGAGCGAGCGGCGAAGGCGCGAGGTATATATGTGTAGGCTGATTGCGCCGAAGGCGCAAGGACCGGTAAGTGTCACTTAAGGGGAAATCATTTTGGTGGTAGAAAATCAAGAGTATGCACACCGTATAGAACATCAAAATGCATATGCATTTGCAATAATAATGCATCATACTGTTGATTTTCTACCACCAAAATGATTTCCCCTTAAGTGACACTTACCGGTCCTTGCGCCCTGCGGCGCAATCAGCCTACACATATTCCAATACTCGAACAGCAACAGCCCGGATTGCGGAGCGAGCGGCGAAGGCGCGAGGTATATATGTGTAGGCTGATTGCGCCGAAGGCGCAAGGACCGGTAAGTGTCACTTAAGGGGAAAGCATTTTGGTGGTAAAAAATCAAGAGTATGCACACCGTATAGAACATCAAAAATCGATCCCTATCGTGCTTTTTAATCCTTGCAGGACTTTGCCTTGCAGGACTTTGCCTGGCTAGCTAGCTGGATCCAGGAGTCAACCCTGTCGCCAAAAACCTGGCGGAAGAGGAGGATAACACCCCTTTTAGGGGTCAGGTGACTTACCGTCCTTTGCCTTTGCGCGAAGTGACACGGACGGTCTTGCGCCTTCGGCGCAAGAGAGACGACACTAGACGCTAGAAGAAAGAAAAGGACCAGATTTTTAATTTCATTTACACTTTTTAATTTCATAATTTACATTTTAATTTCAAGTGTGCTGAAATTAAAATGTAAATAAAAAAAAAAAAAATCTTCATTAGACTCTATATATGTATGCCAATAACTCCAACTTGCCGTAGGGCTAGAACACAAATGAGGCCAGATCTGGAAAGAAGAGTACAAGGGCTTTCATTTTGGTTAGGATAGGATCGGATCGGATAAAAAGAAGAGCATAGACTGCACCGTGATGCACCTATGTACTGCGGGTAGCATGTGAGATGGGGGGGGGGTGGGTGTGGTTGCGTAGGGCTAGAAGGAAAGGAAGACCAGATTTGGAAAGAGGAGGTCTGGGGCTATCTTCTAAGCTATTTGGAACATTCCTAGCTCCTTTTTATTAACCCTCTAGGGTCGTGGCAAAAACGGTAAACGCCATACCCAAACTTTTAATATAATTTTTGTTTAAAGTTTTGATAAATGTTTCCTGTACAACTCAGCAAGCCTAACAAGAATCTTGTTTCCAATTTTTTTGTAGTCTTGTTGGTCATGTGTTTTTTGGGCCACTCTTTGAGGAGGATAGGTTAGGCTAAGATTCGCTCGTAGCCATATAGTCCGATCGGGGCGGCCTAAGATTCGCTCGTAGCCTTGGCGTGCTATGGAGTAATAGAGGACCATATGGCCCAGCCTGGGCTTGGGCCAGGAGCATCCCGGAGCCTGCTGAACCGTGCCGAACCTTGTCGAACGACGTTCACGTCACCGGCTTCGTTAGTGATCTCGTATACATTTCCATCCACTTTCCATCAAAATACGGCTTACATAGGAACGGTGTGTTTTATTTGCGCCATAACAAAACAAACAAATGCACAGGAACAGTAAGCAAGCAGCGTAGGTCGGATACGGTGCCTGGGCTAAGCAAACAACGGCGGTGCGTCTCGGCCGGGGTGGACCCGATTTACGGCTGCAGCCATGATTCTCGTCAGAGCAGAGTGTGGTTCCTGCCATACCAGCGAGCAACTCGCTGAACCCGCCGCGAATGGGGCCATCCAGGGCCGTGAGCTGGGTGGCGATGGCTTCGATGGAGGAGGGCGACGTGCTCGCCAGCAGATCGATCTGTAGGAGAGAGACGGGAAGTAAATACTAATAATATTTCTTAAACTGTAAACCGCAATTACTCGGTTTACAGTTAAGCACGCTATGAGCATTAAGCATTAAGCACGCTATGAGCACATACACTGAGTCATGTTTAAGGAATGACTGATTACATTTCTTAAACTGTAAACCGCAATTACTCAAAAAGTATTAAAGATAAAATAAAATTAAAAAAAGATTCCTGTTCAGCTCGCCGATAGCTACAATATTCAAGTGTCAAAAGTCCAAAACTTGTCAATCCAACTCTAAAAGACACCTTCCTTCCAAAGTACTACATCTGCTTGCCCTCCACCCCTCCCCTTTAGCCGGTGGACAGGCAGGCTTTGTATGACCAGCGTCGCCGCCGTCGGATGTCCTTAACGACAGATTTATGACATGACAGGGGACGCAGGGCGTCGACGCCGTTCATGTGCACAACATAACTCAACAAGTTATGAACGGATTTCAAATTTGAAAGCAGATTTGGATTCAGCATCCAATCTTACGTCGGAACCATATGTTGTTGTTTTTAAATCACTCAAAAACAAAAAATCGGAACGTGAAAAAAAGATCGTTTTTTAATTAATAACTTTTTTGTCTTCTGTTTTTTGTTGTTTTTTACCACCAAAATGCTTTCCCCTTAAGTGACACTTACCGGTCCTTGCGCCTTCGGCGCAATCAGCCTACACATATATACCTCGCGTAGGAACATGTAGGCTGATTGCGCCGAAGGCGCAAGGACCGGTAAGTGTCACTTAAGGGGAAATCATTTTGGTGGTTAAAAAATCAACAGTATGCACACCGTATAGAACATCAAAATGCATATGCATTTGCATATGCATTGTCCTCAGTGCGCGACACAGCATGACTGGAGTGGCCAAGATACCGTCGGGCCGGCCGGCAGGGGTGTCGAGCGTCGCCGTCGACGCCAAGGTCGCTGCCGTCGTTACCGGCAGCAGCCGATAGACCACGTGGCCGACATTCTGAAGTTAAACCTGCAATTACTCAAAAACTATACAAGATAAAATAAAATGGAAAGAAGATTCTTGTTCAACTCGCTGAGTTGTACGAGAAACATGTTTCAAAACTTAAAAAAAATTGTCCATCAAAAGTTTGACGCATACATATTTTGGACTATTTGGAGCTGAATAACTCAAAAACTTACAAAGGGATTTCAAATATGAAATCGGATTTGGATGTTCCATACAATTCCACATCTAATGTTTATTTCATTTTGTCAAAATACTCAAAAACAACATTTTTGAAAAGATCGGTAAACAATTATAGCGTCTTTGTCATAAGCTTTTTCTGGTTTTTGATTTCAGATTCGAATTCAGCATCTCATTGCGCTTCTTATGAGCTATAGCACAATGCTGTCATTCAATTGGAATTTTTCCAGTTTTTTCCCGCCAAAAGGTTTTTAGCCATTAAGTCGCTTGAAACTCCATGTACAACAAAATGACAAGAGGTTCAAAATGTGTGAAATCCAAACTTCTACCATATTTGTATCAATCGAAATCAAAAAAGTAAAATCCAAAACACATATGCTCAAAAAACTTTTGATTTTTTTGTTATGCCAAAAACAGAAAATATAAATATAGATTAAAGGGTCTCCATACTTGAAAAATGATGCCCCGTTCTTGCTGAATCCAAAAATGTCTTTTGTTTTAAGATTGGTCTAATATTGAGCACGTTATGAGCATATACACTGAGCCATGTTTAAGAAATGACGTGTTAAATTCCTTAAAATGGTAACCGCTATTACTAAAAAACCATTAGAGCTAGAAGAAAATAGAAAAAAGATTCTTGTTCAGCTCGCTGAGTTGTACGAGAAACATGTTTCAAAACTTTAAAAAAAAATGTCCATCAAAAGTTTGACGCATATATATTTTGGACTATTTGGAGCTGAATAACTCAAAAACTTACAAAGGGATTTCAAATATGAAACCAGATTTGGATGTTCCATGCAATTCCACATCTGATGTATATTTCATTTTGTCAAAATACTCAAAACCAATTTTTTTTGAAAAGATCGGTAAACAATTATAGCGTCTTTGTCATAAGCTTTTTCTGGTTTTTTATTTCAGATTCGAATTGAGCATCTCATTGCGCTTCTTATGAGCTATAGCACAATGCTGTCATTCAATTGGAATTTTTCCAGTTTTTTCCCGCCAAAACGTTTTTAGCCATTAAGTCGCTTGAAAACTCCATGTACGACAAAATGTCAAGAGGTTCAAAATGTGTGAAATCCAAACTCCTACCCTATTTTTATCAATCGAAATCAAAAAAATAAAATCCAAAAAACATATACTCAAAAAACTTTCGATTTTTTGAAAATGCCAAAAACGGAAAATATAGCTAATTCTAAGGTATACTAAACAAAAAACAATCCTTACTTAACGTTTTCCGTCTTTGATATTTGGGACTTTGAAAATTTTGTGAACGCGTCAATTTGAATATGTGATCCCTCATATCTCAAAAACTTCTTTACCGATTTTTGATTTCTCTGTTTCTAAAAATTCGCCGTCTTACGTTCTTTCTTTGCTTCAAGTACAGTTTTGCAAAAAAATGCCATACCAAAAGACTTAAAAATAAAAAACACATCACTTTTTTGCTATTTTACAATTTTAAAATTAAAAAAAAATAATAATAACATTTCCGACCTGCCAAAAGATGCAGTTTTTCACGCTGCATCTTTTGACTATCTCGTATTTTTAAAATCTTAAGGAAGAAAAAAAGTAGGTAAGTTACAAAAATATTAAAAAACGACTTTGGCGCCCCCTATGTATTTTTTGAAAAAAATGATAGCTGTTCGGATGTAGAATATCAGGGGGAGTCCGATTTTTTAAACGGATTGAAAATCAGATAAGTAGTTTTAAAGTTATTCCATTGTGTAGGTTTACATGGGAAGCTATGACTTTAGTTGATTGTACATAGCTATCAGTGATCTGATACCCTGTCATCATATTTTGGCCTCATTTGGCGATTTTTCGAAAATATGGAAATCGAGTAGGTTAAAAACCAAGGCGGTAGGTAAGAGCAGGATAAAGAGATAGAAATCGACACGAAATTTCATCCGGGTAGGAAAAAAAACATAGGTTTTATATCCATTTGTCGAAAGTGGCATTTTCGACGAAAAACTATTTCTTAAAACGACGGTAGCATAAAATTTTAGGTGAGTAGCATAAAAAGTGAAACCAATTTTAGATAGAGGAATGTCAGGGGTACGTGTACAAAAATCAGCAACCCCCTCAAAAATGTTTGGACCCCTAAAAAATGATAAGCCATATCGGCTTTATACCAAGACTATATGGTCCCGAAACAAGACGATGTGGCTCCTTTGGTTAGGTTAGGTTAGGTTAGGTTAGGTTAGGTTAGGTTAGGTTAGGTTAGGTTAGGTTAGGTTAGGTTAGGTTAGGTTAGGTTAGGTTAGGTTAGGTTAGGTTAGGTTAGGTTAGGTTAGGTTAGGTTAGGTTAGGTTAGGTTAGGTTAGGTTAGGTTAGGTTAGGTTAGGTTAGGTTAGGTTAGGTTAGGTTAGGTTAGGTTAGGTTAGGTTAGGTTAGGTTAGGTTAGGTTAGGTTAGGTTAGGTTAGGTTAGGTTAGGTTAGGTTAGGTTAGGTTAGGTTAGGTTAGGTTAGGTTAGGTTAGGTTAGGTTAGGTTAGGTTAGGTTAGGTTAGGTTAGGTTAGGTTAGGTAGTTAGGTTAGGTTAGGTTAGGTTAGGTTAGGTTAGGTTAGGTTAGGTTAGGTTAGGTTAGGTTAGGTTAGGTTAGGTTAGGTTAGGTTAGGTTAGGTTAGGTTAGTTAGGTTAGGTTAGGTTAGGTTAGGTTAGGTTAGGTTAGGTTAGGTTAGGTTAGGTTAGGTTAGGTTAGGTTAGGTTAGGTTAGGTTAGGTTAGGTTAGGTTAGGTTAGGTTAGGTTAGGTTAGGTTAGGTTAGGTTAGGTTAGGTTAGGTTAGGTTAGGTTAGGTTAGGTTAGGTTAGGTTAGGTTAGGTTAGGTTAGGTTAGGTTAGGTTAGGTTAGGTTAGGTTAGGTTAGGTTAGGTTAGGTTAGGTTAGACAAGTGGGCCATATAGTCTTGGTCGTTAGCCCAATGGGCCATATGGGCTTTTTAATCCTCCGCGGCTCGGGCTATATCTCAGGTCACCTTGTGACCTGTGACCTCTTGATTTTTTGCCCGATTAAGAAAGGTTGGATCTATCTTTTGGTACCGTACCGGTACCGGTACCTCGTACCTACTCTGAGATATGAAGCTGCAAAATAGGCTGTTTTGGGCGGTTTTTTGAAAACCATCTTAGCTACATGGGCCATATCGACATGTTCAAAATCGAATCCACTTCGGCTTGGTAAAAGTCCATATCGGCTTTATGGTCAATAATTCGGTATCGATTATCGATATCAGTATACCGATAGTACCAATCGATAGCGCTCATCATGGCGATCATGAAAATATGTAAACTTTTGATTGTCCGTCAATTCTAAGCGGTTTTGGCTTTTCGTGCCGAACGCGTCTATGTTCGGCACTATAATGACGTCATCAAACTATTTATGCCAATAACTCTGAGAAGGAATTTTTGGGAAACAAAAAACCTATATATTTCGGTGTATTTCTTCATGCTCTACACGATGATCAGAGCTGTTTTTCAAAAAACTTAGTATTTTCCAAAAAAAATGCAAAAAACTTTAAAACAAAAAGTTGTGGATTTTTTTCCAAAAAAAATCAATGGATTGATAGAGGAGGTTCTCGTGAGTCGAATGATACCCCTAAAATGCATTTATCATGTATAGTTTGGAAATTATACCCAAATTAGTCCTCGTTAGCCTAAGCTTATAATTCTCTCGCTAGGTGGCTTTTTACTGAGCTTTTCACGCTATGGGACCATATCGGCTTTATGGGCAATAACACTTAAAGTAACTGGATTAAAATTATGAAATAAATATATTTATATTAACAATTCAATGCTCTACACAGAAAACACATTTGTTTTTTTCAAAAACGTTATTTGACCCCCTAAATTTTTTTTCAAAGTTTTTCCTTTGTTTTTTTTTATTTTTTTTTCTGGTGATTCATATTCTTTATCCAATTCTGTTTTAAAAACAATATGCCAATATTTTATTTCCAAAAAAAAAAATCAAATTTTCTTGTACATTTTCAAAGTTTTTTTGATTTTTGAAATTTTAACATTTGCGTTAGATAGAAGAGGTCGAGATGATTCTAGGGATGCTTTTTTAATTTGACTTTATTGGATTTTAGCCAAAATGCACAATGTTCAGAATCGCCATAAATGGCTTTTTGAGGTTCGGCCAAAGGTGTGACGTCATCGAAAAATCTTTTTTGAGCAATTTAAAAAAAAATTGCCAGGATCAAATTTAAATCCGTTCTCTGTGTAATCTGTGCTAAAAAAGAAACAGTTTTTGCCAAAAAAATATTGCTTTTAAACCTTGCAAAATATGTCATATACTCAAATAAATATTTTTGAAAAAATATAAGAAAATATATTTCGGGGTGTCTCTTCATGCCTTAAACGATGTGCATATTGATATTTTGACAGACTGATTTTCCTTCCTTTAAAAAACTAAAACAACAAGAAAAACACAATATGATTTTCTTTTTCTTTCTTTTTTAGTGAATTATATAGAAAAGGCTTTTGCAATTCCAAAATGATTTACCAAAATGCTTTCCCCTTAAGTGACACTTACCGGTCCTTGCGCCTGCGGCGCAATCAGCCTACACATATCCCAATACCTCGCGCCTTCGGCGCTCGCTCCGCAGTCCGGGCTGTTGCTGTTGGAGCTGTTGGCGCCATCTTGCCGTCTTGGCTCTGCCAGCGCCTTCGTAATACATTTTTGAAAAATGATTAAAAAATACGATAGGGATCGATTTTTGATGTTCTATACGGTGTGCATACTCTTGATTATTTACCAAAATGATTTCCCCTTAAGTGACACTTGCCGGTCCTTGCGCCTGCGGCGCAATCAGCCTACACATATATACCTCGCGCCTTCGCCGCTCGCTCCGCAGTCCGGGGTGTTGCTGTTCGAGTATTGGGATATGTGTAGGCTGATTGCGCCGAAGGCGCAAGGACCGGTAAGTGTCACTTAAGGGGAAATCATTTGGGTAAAAAATCAAGAGTATGCACACCTTATAGAACATAAAAATGCATATGCATTCGCCATGGCGCCATCTTGCGCCATCTTGCCATCTTGGCTCTGCAAGCGCCTTCGGCGCTTGCAGAGCCAAGACGGCAAGGTAACAGTGCTGATAGACAAGGCGTCAGAAACTAACCTAAACTAACCTAACCTAACCTAACCTAACCTAACCCCTTCATTAAGTCCGATCGAGACGGCCTAAGATTCGCTCGTAGCCATTTAGTCCGATCGAGACGGCCTAAGATTCGCTCGTAGCCATTTAGTCCGATCGAGACGGCCTAAGATTCGCTCGTAGCCATTTAGTCCGATCGATACGGCCTAAGATTCGCTCGTAGCCATTAAGTCCGATCGAGACGGCCTAAGATTCGCTCGTAGCCATTAAGTCCGATCGAGACGGCCTAAGATTCGCTCGTAGCCATTAAGTCCGATCGAGACGGCCTAAGATTCGCTCGTAGCCATTAAGTCCGATCGAGACGGCCTAAGATTCGCTCGTAGCCATTAAGTCCGATCGAGACGGCCTAAGATTCGCTCGTAGCCATTAAGTCCGATCGAGACGGCCTAAGATTCGCTCGTAGCCATTAAGTCCGATCGAGACGGCCTAAGATTCGCTCGTAGCCATTTAGTCCGATCGGGACGAATAATGAATATTCATCTTCCTTATACTCCCTCATGTATGCCGAGACATCAAAGTAACATATTTTTGAAAAATGAGAGAGAAATACGTTACTGGTTTGTTTTTGACGTACTATACGGTGGGCATACTGTTTATTTTTTACAAAAATGATTTCCCCTTAAAGTACACAACAAAAAAAAATGACTTTTTTAATTTTTATTTCAAGGTTTCTTCCACTATTTGTGAAATCTAAAGCAAGTGCTTTCACTAAATTGCAAAATTGGATTTTTCCAAAAAATATTTGTATTCCTTATACTCCCTCATGTATGCCGAGATATCAAAGTAATATATTTTTGAAAAATGAGAAAAAAATACTTGAGTGGTTTGTTTTTGACGTACTATACGGTGGGCATACTGGTTATTTTTTTTACAAAAAATGATTTCCCCTTAAAGTACACAAAAAAAAATATTAAAAATATGACTTTTTAAATTTTTAATTCAAAGGTTTCTTCCACTATTTGTGAAATATGAAGCAAGTTCTTTCACTAAATTGCAAAATCCGATTTTTCCCAAAAATATTTGTATTCCTTATACTCCCTCATGTATGCCGAGATATCAAAGTAATATATTTTTGAAAAATAAGAGAAAAATACTTTAGTGGCTTGTTTTTGACGTACTATACGGTGGTCATAGTGTTTAATTTTTACAAAAATTATTTCCCCTAAAAAGTACACCAAAAAAAAATATTAAAAATATGACTTTTTAAATTTTTATTTCAAGGTTTCTTCCATTATTTGTGAAATCTAAAGCAAGTGCTTTCACTAAATTGCAAAATCAGATTTTTCCAAAAAATATTTGTATTCCTTATACTCCGACATGTATGCTGAGATATCAAAGTAATATATTTTTGAAAAATAAGAGAAAAATACTTTAGTGGTTTGTTTTTGACGTACTATACGCTGGGCATACTGGTTATTTTTTTACAAATAATGATTTCCCCTTAAAGTACACAAAAAAAAAATATTAAAAATATGACTTTTTAAATTTTGATTTCAAGGTTTCTTCCACTATTTGTGAAATATGAAGCAAGTTCTTTCACTAAATTGCAAAATCCGATTTTTCCCAAAAATATTTGTATTCCTTATACTCCCTCATGTATGCCGAGATATCAAAGTAATATATTTTTGAAAAATAAGAGAAAATACTTTAGTGGTTTGTTTTTGACGTACTATACGGTGGGCATAGTGTTTAATTTTTACAAAAATTATTTCCCCTAAAAAGTACAAAAAAAAAAATATTAAAAATATGACTTTTTAAATTTTTATTTCAAGGTTTTTTCCACTATTTGTGAAATCTAAAGCAAGTGCTTTCACTAAATTGCAAAATTGGATTTTTCCAAAAAATATTTGTATTCCTTATACTCCCTCATGTATGCTGAGATATCAAAGTAATATATTTTTGAAAAATGAGACAAAAATACTTTAGTGGTTTGTTTTTGACGTACTATACGGTGGGCATACTGGTTATTTTTTACAAAAATTATTTCCCCTTAAAGTACCCAAAAATAAAAAATATTAATAATATGACTTTTTAAATTTTTATTTCAAGGTGTCTTCCACTATTTGTGAAATCTGAAGCAAGTGCTTTCACCAAATTGCAAAATCAGAATTTTCCAAAAAATATTTGTATTCCTTATACTCCCTCATGTATGCCGAGATATCAAAGTAATATATTTTTGAAAAATAAGAGAAAAATACGTTAGTGGTTTGCTTTTGACCTACTATACGGTTGGCATAGTGTTTAATTTTTACAAAAATTATTTCCCCTTAAAGTACCCAAAAATAAAAAATATTAAAAATATGACTTTTTAAATTTGTAATTCAAGGTGTCTTCCACTATTTGTGAAATATGAAGCAAGTGCTTTCACTAAATTGCAAAATCAGATTTTTCCAAAAAATATTTGTATTCCTTATACTCCCTCATGTATGCCGAGATATCAAAGTAATGTATTTTTGAAAAATAAGAGAAAAATACTTTAGTGGTTTGTTTTTGACGTACTATACGGTGGGCATAGTGTTTAATTTTTACAAAAATGATTTCCCCTTAAAGTACACAAAAAAAAATAATATTAAAAATATGACTTTTTAAATTTTTATTTCAAGGTTTTTTCCACTATTTGTGAAATCTGAAGCATGTGCTTTCACTAAATTGCCAAATCGGATTTTTCCAAAAAATATTTGTATTCCTTATACTCCCTCATGTATGCTGAGATATCAAAGTAATATATTTTTGAAAAATGATAGAAAAATACGTTAGTGGTTTGTTTTTGACGTACTATACGGTGGGCATACTGTTCAATTTTTACAAAAATGATTTCCCCTTAAAGTACACAAAAAACTTAATATTAAAAATATGACTTTGTAAATTTTTTATTTGCAATATTACTAAAATATGAAGCAAGTGTTTTCCGAAAATTGGCAAATAAATTTAAAAAAAAAATTATTTTTTATTTTTATACTCTGTTGTATATTCAATATCTCTTAGTAATCCATTTTTGAGAAAAAAAACAAAAATACTTGAAGCAGTGCATTAAAGTGTTGTACAATTGAGTTGAATTGAATTATTTTTCCACAATGAATTTAACCCCAAAAGAAAGAGAGAAAAAACTGTTTTCTGATTTGATGTGTTAAATTGTGGTCTAAGCGAAAAAGTTATGCTTACTAAAAGATAGAGCATTCAATTTGCTACAGAATGTTTTTTTCCGATTTGAAATATATTGATTTTGAAATAAAGTAATTGTTGTTTGTGTGAGCAATTGCATTGCAGTGTTGTGCAACTTGTTGTTGTTTACGGTGTTCCCCTATAGATGTCAGTGTTTGCTATTAGGTGTGATTTATCGCTATTATTGGTAATATCTGAGCAGTGCGGAATGCCAGAGACTTGCAGTTTTGTTTGTTATAGAGGGGGCACCTAAATGCAGATAATGTGTGAAGAATGTGATGTAATTGTGTAACGTTGTAACGGTGTAACGTTGTTTAGTGGTACAACTTGCTTGGCTTAACACGACTCGGTATGATAAAGGGGCGAATGCACTGAGGTACGGTTATCATCTGATCTTGTGCTCTGACCAGCCTTCTCTCCTACTAGCTTGGGGGATATGGGGGCAAGGAGCGACATCGATTTGGACTAGCACCTGGACTCAGGACTCAGGGACTCAGTCTAGTAGGATAGCTGTCTATTCTAGTAGGACTGAGTCTAGTTGGATCTAAGTTCTAGTACATAGCTCTCTGGTAGCTAGTAGAGACTAGATACCAGTAGGCTATCTGGTAGAGGGCCCCCTCCGACTCAGGGACTCAGTCTAGTAGGACTGAGTCTAGTAGGATCTAAGCTAGGCCATTGGGCTTGATTGTTGAATTTGACCCTTAATGACCTTTTTTTAGAATTGTCCTTAATGGTGTTTTGATGCACTATATGGGTGTATGGTCGAATTGTGATAAAGCTACAGCAAAGCAAGTGGCCTCAGAAATGCGCTCCGGTGATTGGTTTAGCCTGTGTGACGTCATACGTGTTTGCGCTACTCTTTGACCGACTTGCCGTGGGGCTAGAATAAAAAGAAGACCAGATTTGGAAAGAGGAGGTCTGGGGCTATCTGGTAAGGTATGTAAAATGTATATATGACGTCATCTGTGATGTGACGTCAGGTGATTTTTTGTCCCACACTTTGACCAATTTGCCGTAAGGCTAGAAGAAAAGGAAGACCAGATTTGGAAAGAAGAGGTCTTGGGCTATCTTTTAAGCTATTTGGAACAGTCCTAGCTGCTTTTTATTAACCCTCTAGGGTGGTGTCAACATCGAGGTAGGTGACTTACCGTCCCTTGCCTTGCCGGAACACGTGCCGGTCCTTGCGCCTTCGGCGCAATCGGAGACGGAGTGGTCTTAAGAGGTCGTAGAAGGCTGGTGACGTGCAGCGGAGAAGTAGGAGGCTGGGCCTTGCCGAACCATGAGCTTGCTGGACCTTGCGTCTTTGCCCTGCTTTGCCTTGCCGGAGCTTGATGGACCGTGCCAAACCTTGCTGTTGATTTTCTACCACCAAAATGCTTTCCCCTTAAGTGACACTTACCGGTCCTTGCGCCTTCGGCGCAATCAGCCTACACATATATACCTCGCGTAGGAACATGTAGGCTGATTGCGCCGAAGGCGCAAGGACCGGTAAGTGTCACTTAAGGGGAAATCATTTTGGTGGTAAAAAATCAACAGTATGCACACCGTATAGAACATCAAAATGCAATATCAAATGCAAATGCATCATACTGTTGATTTTCTACCACCAAGATGATTTCCCCTTAAGTGACACTTACCGGTCCTTGCGCCTGCGGCGCAATCAGCCTACACATATTCCAATACTCGAACAGCAACAGCTGTTCTGCGGAGCTCTGCGGAGCGAGCGGCGAAGGCGCGAGGTATATATGTGTAGGCTGATTGCGCCGAAGGCGCAAGGACCGGTAAGTGTCACTTAAGGGGAAATCATTTTGGTGGTAGAAAATCAAGAGTATGCACACCGTATAGAACATCAAAATGCATATGCATTTGCAATAATAATGCATCATACTGTTGATTTTCTACCACCAAAATGATTTCCCCTTAAGTGACACTTACCGGTCCTTGCGCCTGCGGCGCAATCAGCCTACACATATTCCAATACTCGAACAGCAACAGCCCGGATTGCGGAGCGAGCGGCGAAGGCGCGAGGTATATATGTGTAGGCTGATTGCGCCGAAGGCGCAAGGACCGGTAAGTGTCACTTAAGGGGAAAGCATTTTGGTGGTAAAAAATCAAGAGTATGCACACCGTATAGAACATCAAAAATCGATCCCTATCGTGCTTTTTAATCCTTGCAGGACTTTGCCTTGCAGGACTTTGCCTGGGCTAGCTGGATCCAGGAGTCAACCCTGTCGCCAAAAACCTGGCGGAAGAGGAGGATAACACCCTTTTAGGGTCAGGTGACTTACCGTCCCTTGCCTTGCCGGGACACGTGCCGGTCTTTGCGCCTTCGGCGCAAGCAGAGACGACACTAGACGCTAGAAGAAAGAAAAGACCAGATTTTTAATTTCATTTACACTTTTTAATTTCATTTTTTTTTTAAATTTCATTTACATTTTTAATTTCAAGTATTGTGTGCCTGAAATTAAAAATGTAAAATAAAAAAAAAAAAAAAAATCTTCATTAGACTCTATATATGTATGCCAATAACTCCAACTTGCCGTAGGGCTAGAACACAAATGAGGCCAGATCTGGAAAGAAGAGTACAAGGGCTTTCATTTTGGTTAGGATAGGATCGGATCGGATAAAAAAGAAGCATAGACTGCACCGTGATGCACCTATGTACTGCGGTACATGCGATTTTTTGCCCCACTCTTTGACCAACTTGCCGTAGGGCTAGAAGGAAAGGAAGACCAGATTTGGAAAGAGGAGGTCTGGGGCTATCTTCTAAGCTATTTGGAACATTCCTAGCTCCTTTTTATTAACCCTCTAGGGTCGTGGCAAAAAACGGTAAACGCCATACCCAAACTTTTAATATAATTTTTGTTTTAAAGTTTTGATAAATGTTTCCTGTACAACTCAGCAAGCCTAACAAGAATCTTGTTTCCAATTTTTTTGTAGTCTTGTTGGTCATGTGTTTTTTGGGCCACTCTTTGAGGAGGATAGGTTAGGCTAAGATTCGCTCGTAGCCATATAGTCCGATCGGGGCGGCCTAAGATTCGCTCGTAGCCTTGGCGTGCTATGGAGTAATAGAGGACCATATGGCCCAGCCTGGGCTTGGGCCAGGAGCATCCCGGAGCCTGCTGAACCGTGCCGAACCTTGTCGAACGACGTTCACGTCACCGGCTTCGTTAGTGATCTCGTATACATTTCCATCCACTTTCCATCAAAATACGGCTTACATAGGAACGGTGTGTTTTATTTGCGCCATAACAAAACAAACAAATGCACAGGAACAGTAAGCAAGCAGCGTAGGTCGGATACGGTGCCTGGGCTAAGCAAACAACGGCGGTGCGTCTCGGCCGGGGTGGACCCGATTTACGGCTGCAGCCATGATTCTCGTCAGAGCAGAGTGTGGTTCCTGCCATACCAGCGAGCAACTCGCTGAACCCGCCGCGAATGGGGCCATCCAGGGCCGTGAGCTGGGTGGCGATGGCTTCGATGGAGGAGGGCGACGTGCTCGCCAGCAGATCGATCTGTAGGAGAGAGACGGGAAGTAAATACTAATAATATTTCTTAAACTGTAAACCGCAATTACTCGGTTTACAGTTAAGCACGCTATGAGCATTAAGCATTAAGCACGCTATGAGCACATACACTGAGTCATGTTTAAGGAATGACTGATTACATTTCTTAAACTGTAAACCGCAATTACTCAAAAAGTATTAAAGATAAAATAAAATTAAAAAAAGATTCCTGTTCAGCTCGCCGATAGCTACAATATTCAAGTGTCAAAAGTCCAAAAACTTGTCAATCCAACTCTAAAAGACACCTTCCTTCCAAAGTACTACATCTGCTTGCCCTCCACCCCTCCCCTTTAGCCGGTGGACAGGCAGGCTTTGTATGACCAGCGTCGCCGCCGTCGGATGTCCTTAACGACAGATTTATGACATGACAGGGGACGCAGGGCGTCGACGCCGTTCATGTGCACAACATAACTCAACAAGTTATGAACGGATTTCAAATTTGAAAGCAGATTTGGATTCAGCATCCAATCTTACGTCGGAACCATATGTTGTTGTTTTTAAATCACTCAAAAACAAAAAATCGGAACGTGAAAAAAAGATCGTTTTTTAATTAATAACTTTTTTGTCTTCTGTTTTTTGTTGTTTTTTACCACCAAAATGCTTTCCCCTTAAGTGACACTTACCGGTCCTTGCGCCTTCGGCGCAATCAGCCTACACATATATACCTCGCGTAGGAACATGTAGGCTGATTGCGCCGAAGGCGCAAGGACCGGTAAGTGTCACTTAAGGGGAAATCATTTTGGTGGTTAAAAAATCAACAGTATGCACACCGTATAGAACATCAAAATGCATATGCATTTGCATATGCATTGTCCTCAGTGCGCGACACAGCATGACTGGAGTGGCCAAGATACCGTCGGGCCGGCCGGCAGGGGTGTCGAGCGTCGCCGTCGACGCCAAGGTCGCTGCCGTCGTTACCGGCAGCAGCCGATAGACCACGTGGCCGACATTCTGAAGTTAAACCTGCAATTACTCAAAAACTATACAAGATAAAATAAAATGGAAAGAAGATTCTTGTTCAACTCGCTGAGTTGTACGAGAAACATGTTTCAAAACTTAAAAAAAATTGTCCATCAAAAGTTTGACGCATACATATTTTGGACTATTTGGAGCTGAATAACTCAAAAACTTACAAAGGGATTTCAAATATGAAATCGGATTTGGATGTTCCATACAATTCCACATCTAATGTTTATTTCATTTTGTCAAAATACTCAAAAACAACATTTTTGAAAAGATCGGTAAACAATTATAGCGTCTTTGTCATAAGCTTTTTCTGGTTTTTGATTTCAGATTCGAATTCAGCATCTCATTGCGCTTCTTATGAGCTATAGCACAATGCTGTCATTCAATTGGAATTTTTCCAGTTTTTTCCCGCCAAAAGGTTTTTAGCCATTAAGTCGCTTGAAACTCCATGTACAACAAAATGACAAGAGGTTCAAAATGTGTGAAATCCAAACTTCTACCATATTTGTATCAATCGAAATCAAAAAAGTAAAATCCAAAACACATATGCTCAAAAAACTTTTGATTTTTTTGTTATGCCAAAAACAGAAAATATAAATATAGATTAAAGGGTCTCCATACTTGAAAAATGATGCCCCGTTCTTGCTGAATCCAAAAATGTCTTTTGTTTTAAGATTGGTCTAATATTGAGCACGTTATGAGCATATACACTGAGCCATGTTTAAGAAATGACGTGTTAAATTCCTTAAAATGGTAACCGCTATTACTAAAAAACCATTAGAGCTAGAAGAAAATAGAAAAAAGATTCTTGTTCAGCTCGCTGAGTTGTACGAGAAACATGTTTCAAAACTTTAAAAAAAAATGTCCATCAAAAGTTTGACGCATATATATTTTGGACTATTTGGAGCTGAATAACTCAAAAACTTACAAAGGGATTTCAAATATGAAACCAGATTTGGATGTTCCATGCAATTCCACATCTGATGTATATTTCATTTTGTCAAAATACTCAAAACCAATTTTTTTTGAAAAGATCGGTAAACAATTATAGCGTCTTTGTCATAAGCTTTTTCTGGTTTTTTATTTCAGATTCGAATTGAGCATCTCATTGCGCTTCTTATGAGCTATAGCACAATGCTGTCATTCAATTGGAATTTTTCCAGTTTTTTCCCGCCAAAACGTTTTTAGCCATTAAGTCGCTTGAAACTCCATGTACGACAAAATGTCAAGAGGTTCAAAATGTGTGAAATCCAAACTCCTACCCTATTTTTATCAATCGAAATCAAAAAAATAAAATCCAAAAAACATATACTCAAAAAACTTTCGATTTTTTGAAAATGCCAAAAACGGAAAATATAGCTAATTCTAAGGTATACTAAACAAAAAAATCCTTACTTAACGTTTTCCGTCTTTGATATTTGGGACTTTGAAAATTTTGTGAACGCGTCAATTTGAATATGTGATCCCTCATATCTCAAAAACTTCTTTACCGATTTTTGATTTCTCTGTTTCTAAAAATTCGCCGTCTTACGTTCTTTCTTTGCTTCAAGTACAGTTTTGCAAAAAATGCCATACCAAAAGACTTAAAAATAAAAAACCATCACTTTTTTGCTATTTTACAATTTTAAAATTAAAAAAAAATAATAATAACATTTCCGACCTGCCAAAAGATGCAGTTTTTCACGCTGCATCTTTTGACTATCTCGTATTTTTAAAATCTTAAGGAAGAAAAAAAGTAGGTAAGTTACAAAAATATTAAAAAACGACTTTGGCGCCCCCTATGTATTTTTTGAAAAAAATGATAGCTGTTCGGATGTAGAATATCAGGGGGAGTCCGATTTTTTAAACGGATTGAAAATCAGATAAGTAGTTTTAAAGTTATTCCATTGTGTAGGTTTACATGGGAAGCTATGACTTTAGTTGATTGTACATAGCTATCAGTGATCTGATACCCTGTCATCATATTTTGGCCTCATTTGGCGATTTTTCGAAAATATGGAAATCGAGTAGGTTAAAAACCAAGGCGGTAGGTAAGAGCAGGATAAAGAGATAGAAATCGACACGAAATTTCATCCGGGTAGGAAAAAAAACATAGGTTTTATATCCATTTGTCGAAAGTGGCATTTTCGACGAAAAACTATTTCTTAAAACGACGGTAGCATAAAATTTTAGGTGAGTAGCATAAAAAGTGAAACCAATTTTAGATAGAGGAATGTCAGGGGTACGTGTACAAAAATCAGCAACCCCCTCAAAAATGTTTGGACCCCTAAAAAATGATAAGCCATATCGGCTTTATACCAAGACTATATGGTCCCGAAACAAGACGATGTGGCTCCTTTGGTTAGGTTAGGTTAGGTTAGGTGGTTAGGTTAGGTTAGGTTAGGTTAGGTTAGGTTAGGTTAGGTTAGGTTAGGTTAGGTTAGGTTAGGTTAGGTTAGGTTAGGTTAGGTTAGGTTAGGTTAGGTTAGGTTAGGTTAGGTTAGGTTAGGTTAGGTTAGGTTAGGTTAGGTTAGGTTAGGTTAGGTTAGGTTAGGTTAGGTTAGGTTAGGTTAGGTTAGGTTAGGTTAGGTTAGGTTAGGTTAGGTTAGGTTAGGTTAGGTTAGGTTAGGTTAGGTTAGGTTAGGTTAGGTTAGGTTAGGTTAGGTTAGGTTAGGTTAGGTTAGGTTAGGTTAGGTTAGGTTAGGTTAGGTTAGGTTAGGTTAGGTTAGGTTAGGTTAGGTTAGGTTAGGTTAGGTTAGGTTAGGTTAGGTTAGGTTAGGTTAGGTTAGGTTAGGTTAGGTTAGGTTAGGTTGTAGGTTAGGTTAGGTTAGGTTAGGTTAGGTTAGGTTAGGTTAGGTTAGGTTAGGTTAGGTTAGGTTAGGTTAGGTTAGGTTAGGTTAGGTTAGGTTAGGTTAGGTTAGGTTAGGTTAGGTTAGGTTAGGTTAGGTTAGGTTAGGTTAGGTTAGGTTAGGTTAGGTTAGGTTAGGTTAGGTTAGGTTAGGTTAGGTTAGGTTAGGTTAGGTTAGGTTAGGTTAGGTTAGGTTAGGTTAGGTTAGGTTAGGTTAGGTTAGGTTAGGTTAGGTTAGGTTAGGTTAGACAAGTGGGCCATATAGTCTTGGTCGTTAGCCCAATGGGCCATATGGGCTTTTTAATCCTCCGCGGCTCGGGCTATATCTCAGGTCACCTTGTGACCTGTGACCTCTTGATTTTTTGCCCGATTAAGAAAGGTTGGATCTATCTTTTGGTACCGTACCGGTACCGGTACCTCGTACCTACTCTGAGATATGAAGCTGCAAAATAGGCTGTTTTGGGCGGTTTTTTGAAAACCATCTTAGCTACATGGGCCATATCGACATGTTCAAAATCGAATCCACTTCGGCTTGGTAAAAGTCCATATCGGCTTTATGGTCAATAATTCGGTATCGATTATCGATATCAGTATACCGATAGTACCAATCGATAGCGCTCATCATGGCGATCATGAAAATATGTAAACTTTTGATTGTCCGTCAATTCTAAGCGGTTTTGGCTTTTCGTGCCGAACGCGTCTATGTTCGGCACTATAATGACGTCATCAAACTATTTATGCCAATAACTCTGAGAAGGAATTTTTGGGAAACAAAAAACCTATATATTTCGGTGTATTTCTTCATGCTCTACACGATGATCAGAGCTGTTTTTCAAAAAACTTAGTATTTTCCAAAAAAAATGCAAAAAACTTTAAAACAAAAAGTTGTGGATTTTTTTCCAAAAAAAATCAATGGATTGATAGAGGAGGTTCTCGTGAGTCGAATGATACCCCTAAAATGCATTTATCATGTATAGTTTGGAAATTATACCCAAATTAGTCCTCGTTAGCCTAAGCTTATAATTCTCTCGCTAGGTGGCTTTTTACTGAGCTTTTCACGCTATGGGACCATATCGGCTTTATGGGCAATAACACTTAAAGTAACTGGATTAAAATTATGAAATAAATATATTTATATTAACAATTCAATGCTCTACACAGAAAACACATTTGTTTTTTTCAAAAACGTTATTTGACCCCCTAAATTTTTTTTCAAAGTTTTTCCTTTGTTTTTTTTTATTTTTTTTTCTGGTGATTCATATTCTTTATCCAATTCTGTTTTAAAAACAATATGCCAATATTTTATTTCCAAAAAAAAAAATCAAATTTTCTTGTACATTTTCAAAGTTTTTTTGATTTTTGAAATTTTAACATTTGCGTTAGATAGAAGAGGTCGAGATGATTCTAGGGATGCTTTTTTAATTTGACTTTATTGGATTTTAGCCAAAATGCACAATGTTCAGAATCGCCATAAATGGCTTTTTGAGGTTCGGCCAAAGGTGTGACGTCATCGAAAAATCTTTTTTGAGCAATTTAAAAAAAAATTGCCAGGATCAAATTTAAATCCGTTTCTGTGTAATCTGTGCTAAAAAAGAAACAGTTTTTGCCAAAAAAATATTGCTTTTAAAACCTTGCAAAATATGTCATATACTCAAATAAATATTTTTGAAAAAATATAAGAAAATATATTTCGGGGTGTCTCTTCATGCCTTAAACGATGTGCATATTGATATTTTTGACAGACTGATTTTCCTTCCTTTAAAAAACTAAAACAACAAGAAAAACACAATATGATTTTCTTTTTCTTTCTTTTTTAGTGAATTATATAGAAAAGGCTTTTGCAATTCCAAAATGATTTACCAAAATGCTTTCCCCTTAAGTGACACTTACCGGTCCTTGCGCCTGCGGCGCAATCAGCCTACACATATCCCAATACCTCGCGCCTTCGGCGCTCGCTCCGCAGTCCGGGCTGTTGCTGTTGGAGCTGTTGGCGCCATCTTGCCGTCTTGGCTCTGCCAGCGCCTTCGTAATACATTTTTGAAAAATGATTAAAAAATACGATAGGGATCGATTTTTGATGTTCTATACGGTGTGCATACTCTTGATTATTTACCAAAATGATTTCCCCTTAAGTGACACTTGCCGGTCCTTGCGCCTGCGGCGCAATCAGCCTACACATATATACCTCGCGCCTTCGCCGCTCGCGTCCGCAGTCCGGGGTGTTGCTGTTCGAGTATTGGGATATGTGTAGGCTGATTGCGCCGAAGGCGCAAGGACCGGTAAGTGTCACTTAAGGGGAAATCATTTGGGTAAAAAATCAAGAGTATGCACACCTTATAGAACATAAAAATGCATATGCATTCGCCATGGCGCCATCTTGCGCCATCTTGCCATCTTGGCTCTGCAAGCGCCTTCGGCGCTTGCAGAGCCAAGACGGCAAGGTAACAGTGCTGATAGACAAGGCGTCAGAAACTAACCTAAACTAACCTAACCTAACCTAACCTAACCTAACCCCTTCATTAAGTCCGATCGAGACGGCCTAAGATTCGCTCGTAGCCATTTAGTCCGATCGAGACGGCCTAAGATTCGCTCGTAGCCATTTAGTCCGATCGAGACGGCCTAAGATTCGCTCGTAGCCATTTAGTCCGATCGATACGGCCTAAGATTCGCTCGTAGCCATTAAGTCCGATCGAGACGGCCTAAGATTCGCTCGTAGCCATTAAGTCCGATCGAGACGGCCTAAGATTCGCTCGTAGCCATTAAGTCCGATCGAGACGGCCTAAGATTCGCTCGTAGCCATTAAGTCCGATCGAGACGGCCTAAGATTCGCTCGTAGCCATTAAGTCCGATCGAGACGGCCTAAGATTCGCTCGTAGCCATTAAGTCCGATCGAGACGGCCTAAGATTCGCTCGTAGCCATTAAGTCCGATCGAGACGGCCTAAGATTCGCTCGTAGCCATTTAGTCCGATCGGGACGAATAATGAATATTCATCTTCCTTATACTCCCTCATGTATGCCGAGACATCAAAGTAACATATTTTTGAAAAATGAGAGAGAAATACGTTACTGGTTTGTTTTTGACGTACTATACGGTGGGCATACTGTTTATTTTTTACAAAAATGATTTCCCCTTAAAGTACACAACAAAAAAAAATGACTTTTTTAATTTTTATTTCAAGGTTTCTTCCACTATTTGTGAAATCTAAAGCAAGTGCTTTCACTAAATTGCAAAATTGGATTTTTCCAAAAAATATTTGTATTCCTTATACTCCCTCATGTATGCCGAGATATCAAAGTAATATATTTTTGAAAAATGAGAAAAAAATACTTGAGTGGTTTGTTTTTGACGTACTATACGGTGGGCATACTGGTTATTTTTTTTACAAAAAATGATTTCCCCTTAAAGTACACAAAAAAAAATATTAAAAATATGACTTTTTAAATTTTTAATTCAAGGTTTCTTCCACTATTTGTGAAATATGAAGCAAGTTCTTTCACTAAATTGCAAAATCCGATTTTTCCCAAAAATATTTGTATTCCTTATACTCCCTCATGTATGCCGAGATATCAAAGTAATATATTTTTGAAAAATAAGAGAAAAATACTTTAGTGGCTTGTTTTTGACGTACTATACGGTGGTCATAGTGTTTAATTTTTACAAAAATTATTTCCCCTAAAAAGTACACCAAAAAAAAATATTAAAAATATGACTTTTTAAATTTTTATTTCAAGGTTTCTTCCATTATTTGTGAAATCTAAAGCAAGTGCTTTCACTAAATTGCAAAATCAGATTTTTCCAAAAAATATTTGTATTCCTTATACTCCGACATGTATGCTGAGATATCAAAGTAATATATTTTTGAAAAATAAGAGAAAAATACTTTAGTGGTTTGTTTTTGACGTACTATACGCTGGGCATACTGGTTATTTTTTTACAAATAATGATTTCCCCTTAAAGTACACAAAAAAAAAATATTAAAAATATGACTTTTTAAATTTTGATTTCAAGGTTTCTTCCACTATTTGTGAAATATGAAGCAAGTTCTTTCACTAAATTGCAAAATCCGATTTTTCCCAAAAATATTTGTATTCCTTATACTCCCTCATGTATGCCGAGATATCAAAGTAATATATTTTTGAAAAATAAGAGAAAATACTTTAGTGGTTTGTTTTTGACGTACTATACGGTGGGCATAGTGTTTAATTTTTACAAAAATTATTTCCCCTAAAAAGTACAAAAAAAAAAATATTAAAAATATGACTTTTTAAATTTTTATTTCAAGGTTTTTTCCACTATTTGTGAAATCTAAAGCAAGTGCTTTCACTAAATTGCAAAATTGGATTTTTCCAAAAAATATTTGTATTCCTTATACTCCCTCATGTATGCTGAGATATCAAAGTAATATATTTTTGAAAAATGAGACAAAAATACTTTAGTGGTTTGTTTTTGACGTACTATACGGTGGGCATACTGGTTATTTTTTACAAAAATTATTTCCCCTTAAAGTACCCAAAAATAAAAAATATTAATAATATGACTTTTTAAATTTTTATTTCAAGGTGTCTTCCACTATTTGTGAAATCTGAAGCAAGTGCTTTCACCAAATTGCAAAATCAGAATTTTCCAAAAAATATTTGTATTCCTTATACTCCCTCATGTATGCCGAGATATCAAAGTAATATATTTTTGAAAAATAAGAGAAAAATACGTTAGTGGTTTGCTTTTGACCTACTATACGGTTGGCATAGTGTTTAATTTTTACAAAAATTATTTCCCCTTAAAGTACCCAAAAATAAAAAATATTAAAAATATGACTTTTTAAATTTGTAATTCAAGGTGTCTTCCACTATTTGTGAAATATGAAGCAAGTGCTTTCACTAAATTGCAAAATCAGATTTTTCCAAAAAATATTTGTATTCCTTATACTCCCTCATGTATGCCGAGATATCAAAGTAATGTATTTTTGAAAAATAAGAGAAAAATACTTTAGTGGTTTGTTTTTGACGTACTATACGGTGGGCATAGTGTTTAATTTTTACAAAAATGATTTCCCCTTAAAGTACACAAAAAAAAATAATATTAAAAATATGACTTTTTAAATTTTTATTTCAAGGTTTTTTCCACTATTTGTGAAATCTGAAGCATGTGCTTTCACTAAATTGCCAAATCGGATTTTTCCAAAAAATATTTGTATTCCTTATACTCCCTCATGTATGCTGAGATATCAAAGTAATATATTTTTGAAAAATGATAGAAAAATACGTTAGTGGTTTGTTTTTGACGTACTATACGGTGGGCATACTGTTCAATTTTTACAAAAATGATTTCCCCTTAAAGTACACAAAAAACTTAATATTAAAAATATGACTTTGTAAATTTTTTATTTGCAATATTACTAAAATATGAAGCAAGTGTTTTCCGAAAATTGGCAAATAAATTTAAAAAAAAAATTATTTTTTATTTTTATACTCTGTTGTATATTCAATATCTCTTAGTAATCCATTTTTGAGAAAAAAAACAAAAATACTTGAAGCAGTGCATTAAAGTGTTGTACAATTGAGTTGAATTGAATTATTTTTCCACAATGAATTTAACCCCAAAAGAAAGAGAGAAAAAACTGTTTTCTGATTTGATGTGTTAAATTGTGGTCTAAGCGAAAAAGTTATGCTTACTAAAAGATAGAGCATTCAATTTGCTACAGAATGTTTTTTTCCGATTTGAAATATATTGATTTTGAAATAAAGTAATTGTTGTTTGTGTGAGCAATTGCATTGCAGTGTTGTGCAACTTGTTGTTGTTTACGGTGTTCCCCTATAGATGTCAGTGTTTGCTATTAGGTGTGATTTATCGCTATTATTGGTAATATCTGAGCAGTGCGGAATGCCAGAGACTTGCAGTTTTGTTTGTTATAGAGGGGGCACCTAAATGCAGATAATGTGTGAAGAATGTGATGTAATTGTGTAACGTTGTAACGGTGTAACGTTGTTTAGTGGTACAACTTGCTTGGCTTAACACGACTCGGTATGATAAAGGGGCGAATGCACTGAGGTACGGTTATCATCTGATCTTGTGCTCTGACCAGCCTTCTCTCCTACTAGCTTGGGGGATATGGGGGCAAGGAGCGACATCGATTTGGACTAGCACCTGGACTCAGGACTCAGGGACTCAGTCTAGTAGGATAGCTGTCTATTCTAGTAGGACTGAGTCTAGTTGGATCTAAGTTCTAGTACATAGCTCTCTGGTAGCTAGTAGAGACTAGATACCAGTAGGCTATCTGGTAGAGGGCCCCCTCCGACTCAGGGACTCAGTCTAGTAGGACTGAGTCTAGTAGGATCTAAGCTAGGCCATTGGGCTTGATTGTTGAATTTGACCCTTAATGACCTTTTTTTAGAATTGTCCTTAATGGTGTTTTGATGCACTATATGGGTGTATGGTCGAATTGTGATAAAGCTACAGCAAAGCAAGTGGCCTCAGAAATGCGCTCCGGTGATTGGTTTAGCCTGTGTGACGTCATACGTGTTTGCGCTACTCTTTGACCGACTTGCCGTGGGGCTAGAATAAAAAGAAGACCAGATTTGGAAAGAGGAGGTCTGGGGCTATCTGGTAAGGTATGTAAAATGTATATATGACGTCATCTGTGATGTGACGTCAGGTGATTTTTTGTCCCACACTTTGACCAATTTGCCGTAAGGCTAGAAGAAAAGGAAGACCAGATTTGGAAAGAAGAGGTCTTGGGCTATCTTTTAAGCTATTTGGAACAGTCCTAGCTGCTTTTTATTAACCCTCTAGGGTGGTGTCAACATCGAGGTAGGTGACTTACCGTCCCTTGCCTTGCCGGAACACGTGCCGGTCCTTGCGCCTTCGGCGCAATCGGAGACGGAGTGGTCTTAAGAGGTCGTAGAAGGCTGGTGACGTGCAGCGGAGAAGTAGGAGGCTGGGCCTTGCCGAACCATGAGCTTGCTGGACCTTGCGTCTTTGCCCTGCTTTGCCTTGCCGGAGCTTGATGGACCGTGCCAAACCTTGCTGTTGATTTTCTACCACCAAAATGCTTTCCCCTTAAGTGACACTTACCGGTCCTTGCGCCTTCGGCGCAATCAGCCTACACATATATACCTCGCGTAGGAACATGTAGGCTGATTGCGCCGAAGGCGCAAGGACCGGTAAGTGTCACTTAAGGGGAAATCATTTTGGTGGTAAAAAATCAACAGTATGCACACCGTATAGAACATCAAAATGCAATATCAAATGCAAATGCATCATACTGTTGATTTTCTACCACCAAGATGATTTCCCCTTAAGTGACACTTACCGGTCCTTGCGCCTGCGGCGCAATCAGCCTACACATATTCCAATACTCGAACAGCAACAGCTGTTCTGCGGAGCTCTGCGGAGCGAGCGGCGAAGGCGCGAGGTATATATGTGTAGGCTGATTGCGCCGAAGGCGCAAGGACCGGTAAGTGTCACTTAAGGGGAAATCATTTTGGTGGTAGAAAATCAAGAGTATGCACACCGTATAGAACATCAAAATGCATATGCATTTGCAATAATAATGCATCATACTGTTGATTTTCTACCACCAAAATGATTTCCCCTTAAGTGACACTTACCGGTCCTTGCGCCTGCGGCGCAATCAGCCTACACATATTCCAATACTCGAACAGCAACAGCCCGGATTGCGGAGCGAGCGGCGAAGGCGCGAGGTATATATGTGTAGGCTGATTGCGCCGAAGGCGCAAGGACCGGTAAGTGTCACTTAAGGGGAAAGCATTTTGGTGGTAAAAAATCAAGAGTATGCACACCGTATAGAACATCAAAAATCGATCCCTATCGTGCTTTTTAATCCTTGCAGGACTTTGCCTTGCAGGACTTTGCCTGGGCTAGCTGGATCCAGGAGTCAACCCTGTCGCCAAAAACCTGGCGGAAGAGGAGGATAACACCCTTTTAGGGTCAGGTGACTTACCGTCCCTTGCCTTGCCGGGACACGTGCCGGTCTTTGCGCCTTCGGCGCAAGCAGAGACGACACTAGACGCTAGAAGAAAGAAAAGACCAGATTTTTAATTTCATTTACACTTTTTAATTTCATTTTTTTTTTAAATTTCATTTACATTTTTAATTTCAAGTATTGTGTGCCTGAAATTAAAAATGTAAAATAAAAAAAAAAAAAAAAATCTTCATTAGACTCTATATATGTATGCCAATAACTCCAACTTGCCGTAGGGCTAGAACACAAATGAGGCCAGATCTGGAAAGAAGAGTACAAGGGCTTTCATTTTGGTTAGGATAGGATCGGATCGGATAAAAAAGAAGCATAGACTGCACCGTGATGCACCTATGTACTGCGGTACATGCGATTTTTTGCCCCACTCTTTGACCAACTTGCCGTAGGGCTAGAAGGAAAGGAAGACCAGATTTGGAAAGAGGAGGTCTGGGGCTATCTTCTAAGCTATTTGGAACATTCCTAGCTCCTTTTTATTAACCCTCTAGGGTCGTGGCAAAAAACGGTAAACGCCATACCCAAACTTTTAATATAATTTTTGTTTTAAAGTTTTGATAAATGTTTCCTGTACAACTCAGCAAGCCTAACAAGAATCTTGTTTCCAATTTTTTTGTAGTCTTGTTGGTCATGTGTTTTTTGGGCCACTCTTTGAGGAGGATAGGTTAGGCTAAGATTCGCTCGTAGCCATATAGTCCGATCGGGGCGGCCTAAGATTCGCTCGTAGCCTTGGCGTGCTATGGAGTAATAGAGGACCATATGGCCCAGCCTGGGCTTGGGCCAGGAGCATCCCGGAGCCTGCTGAACCGTGCCGAACCTTGTCGAACGACGTTCACGTCACCGGCTTCGTTAGTGATCTCGTATACATTTCCATCCACTTTCCATCAAAATACGGCTTACATAGGAACGGTGTGTTTTATTTGCGCCATAACAAAACAAACAAATGCACAGGAACAGTAAGCAAGCAGCGTAGGTCGGATACGGTGCCTGGGCTAAGCAAACAACGGCGGTGCGTCTCGGCCGGGGTGGACCCGATTTACGGCTGCAGCCATGATTCTCGTCAGAGCAGAGTGTGGTTCCTGCCATACCAGCGAGCAACTCGCTGAACCCGCCGCGAATGGGGCCATCCAGGGCCGTGAGCTGGGTGGCGATGGCTTCGATGGAGGAGGGCGACGTGCTCGCCAGCAGATCGATCTGTAGGAGAGAGACGGGAAGTAAATACTAATAATATTTCTTAAACTGTAAACCGCAATTACTCGGTTTACAGTTAAGCACGCTATGAGCATTAAGCATTAAGCACGCTATGAGCACATACACTGAGTCATGTTTAAGGAATGACTGATTACATTTCTTAAACTGTAAACCGCAATTACTCAAAAAGTATTAAAGATAAAATAAAATTAAAAAAAGATTCCTGTTCAGCTCGCCGATAGCTACAATATTCAAGTGTCAAAAGTCCAAAAACTTGTCAATCCAACTCTAAAAGACACCTTCCTTCCAAAGTACTACATCTGCTTGCCCTCCACCCCTCCCCTTTAGCCGTGTGGACAGGCAGGCTTTGTATGACCAGCGTCGCCGCCGTCGGATGTCCTTAACGACAGATTTATGACATGACAGGGGACGCAGGGCGTCGACGCCGTTCATGTGCACAACATAACTCAACAAGTTATGAACGGATTTCAAATTTGAAAGCAGATTTGGATTCAGCATCCAATCTTACGTCGGAACCATATGTTGTTGTTTTTAAATCACTCAAAAACAAAAAATCGGAACGTGAAAAAAAGATCGTTTTTTAATTAATAACTTTTTTGTCTTCTGTTTTTTGTTGTTTTTTACCACCAAAATGCTTTCCCCTTAAGTGACACTTACCGGTCCTTGCGCCTTCGGCGCAATCAGCCTACACATATATACCTCGCGTAGGAACATGTAGGCTGATTGCGCCGAAGGCGCAAGGACCGGTAAGTGTCACTTAAGGGGAAATCATTTTGGTGGTTAAAAAATCAACAGTATGCACACCGTATAGAACATCAAAATGCATATGCATTTGCATATGCATTGTCCTCAGTGCGCGACACAGCATGACTGGAGTGGCCAAGATACCGTCGGGCCGGCCGGCAGGGGTGTCGAGCGTCGCCGTCGACGCCAAGGTCGCTGCCGTCGTTACCGGCAGCAGCCGATAGACCACGTGGCCGACATTCTGAAGTTAAACCTGCAATTACTCAAAAACTATACAAGATAAAATAAAATGGAAAGAAGATTCTTGTTCAACTCGCTGAGTTGTACGAGAAACATGTTTCAAAACTTAAAAAAAATTGTCCATCAAAAGTTTGACGCATACATATTTTGGACTATTTGGAGCTGAATAACTCAAAAACTTACAAAGGGATTTCAAATATGAAATCGGATTTGGATGTTCCATACAATTCCACATCTAATGTTTATTTCATTTTGTCAAAATACTCAAAAACAACATTTTTGAAAAGATCGGTAAACAATTATAGCGTCTTTGTCATAAGCTTTTTCTGGTTTTTGATTTCAGATTCGAATTCAGCATCTCATTGCGCTTCTTATGAGCTATAGCACAATGCTGTCATTCAATTGGAATTTTTCCAGTTTTTTCCCGCCAAAAGGTTTTTAGCCATTAAGTCGCTTGAAACTCCATGTACAACAAAATGACAAGAGGTTCAAAATGTGTGAAATCCAAACTTCTACCATATTTGTATCAATCGAAATCAAAAAAGTAAAATCCAAAACACATATGCTCAAAAAACTTTTGATTTTTTTGTTATGCCAAAAACAGAAAATATAAATATAGATTAAAGGGTCTCCATACTTGAAAAATGATGCCCCGTTCTTGCTGAATCCAAAAATGTCTTTTGTTTTAAGATTGGTCTAATATTGAGCACGTTATGAGCATATACACTGAGCCATGTTTAAGAAATGACGTGTTAAATTCCTTAAAATGGTAACCGCTATTACTAAAAAACCATTAGAGCTAGAAGAAAATAGAAAAAAGATTCTTGTTCAGCTCGCTGAGTTGTACGAGAAACATGTTTCAAAACTTTAAAAAAAAATGTCCATCAAAAGTTTGACGCATATATATTTTGGACTATTTGGAGCTGAATAACTCAAAAACTTACAAAGGGATTTCAAATATGAAACCAGATTTGGATGTTCCATGCAATTCCACATCTGATGTATATTTCATTTTGTCAAAATACTCAAAACCAATTTTTTTTGAAAAGATCGGTAAACAATTATAGCGTCTTTGTCATAAGCTTTTTCTGGTTTTTTATTTCAGATTCGAATTGAGCATCTCATTGCGCTTCTTATGAGCTATAGCACAATGCTGTCATTCAATTGGAATTTTTCCAGTTTTTTCCCGCCAAAACGTTTTTAGCCATTAAGTCGCTTGAAACTCCATGTACGACAAAATGTCAAGAGGTTCAAAATGTGTGAAATCCAAACTCCTACCCTATTTTTATCAATCGAAATCAAAAAAATAAAATCCAAAAAAACATATACTCAAAAAACTTTCGATTTTTTGAAAATGCCAAAAACGGAAAATATAGCTAATTCTAAGGTATACTAAACAAAAAAATCCTTACTTAACGTTTTCCGTCTTTGATATTTGGGATACTTTGAAAATTTTGTGAACGCGTCAATTTGAATATGTGATCCCTCATATCTCAAAAACTTCTTTACCGATTTTTGATTTTCTCTGTTTCTAAAAATTCGCCGTCTTACGTTCTTTCTTTGCTTCAAGTACAGTTTTGCAAAAAATGCCATACCAAAAGACTTAAAAATAAAAAACCATCACTTTTTTGCTATTTTACAATTTTAAATTAAAAAAAAATAATAATAACATTTCCGACCTGCCAAAAGATGCAGTTTTTCACGCTGCATCTTTTGACTATCTCGTATTTTTAAAATCTTAAGGAAGAAAAAAAGTAGGTAAGTTACAAAAATATTAAAAAACGACTTTGGCGCCCCCTATGTATTTTTTGAAAAAAATGATAGCTGTTCGGATGTAGAATATCAGGGGGAGTCCGATTTTTAAACGGATTGAAAATCAGATAAGTAGTTTTAAAGTTATTCCATTGTGTAGGTTTACATGGGAAGCTATGACTTTAGTTGATTGTACATAGCTATCAGTGATCTGATACCCTGTCATCATATTTTGGCCTCATTTGGCGATTTTCGAAAATATGGAAATCGAGTAGGTTAAAAACAAGGCGGTAGGTAAGAGCAGGATAAAGAGATAGAAATCGACACGAAATTTCATCCGGGTAGGAAAAAAAACATAGGTTTTATATCCATTTGTCGAAAGTGGCATTTTCGACGAAAAACTATTTCTTAAAACGACGGTAGCATAAAATTTTAGGTTGAGTAGCATAAAAAAGTGAAACCCAATTTTAGATAGAGGAATGTCAGGGGTACGTGTACAAAAATCAGCAACCCCCTCAAAAATGTTTGGACCCCTAAAAAATGATAAGCCATATCGGCTTTATACCAAGACTATATGGTCCCGAAACAAGACGATGTGGCTCCTTTGGTTAGGTTAGGTTAGGTTAGGTTAGGTTAGGTTAGGTTAGGTTAGGTTAGGTTAGGTTAGGTTAGGTTAGGTTTAGGTTAGGTTAGGTTAGGTTAGGTTAGGTGGTTAGGGTTAGGTAGGTTAGGTTAGGTTAGGTTAGGTTAGGTTAGGTTAGGTTAGGTTAGGTTAGGTTAGTAGGTTAGGTTAGGTTAGTTAGGTTAGGTTAGGTTAGGTTAGGTTGGTAGGTAGGTTAGGTTAGGTTAGTTAGGGTAGGTTAGGTTAGGTTAGGTTAGGTTGTAGGTTAGGTTAGGTTAGGTTAGGTTAGGTTAGGTTAGGTTAGGTAGGTTAGGTTAGGTTAGGTTAGGGTTAGGTTAGGTTAGGTTATGGTAGGTTAGGTTAGGTTAGGTAGGTAGGTTAGGTTAGGTTAGTTAGGGTTAGGTAGGTTAGGTTAGGTTAGGTTAGGTTAGGTTAGGTTAGGTTAGGTTAGGTTAGGTTCTTGGTTAGGTTAGGTTAGGTTAGGGTTAGGTTAGGTAGGTTAGGTTAGGTTAGGTTAGGTTAGGTTAGGTTAGTAGGTTAGGTTAGGTTAGGTTAGGTTAGGTTAGGTTAGGTTAGGTTAGGTTAGTTAGGTTAGGTTAGGTTAGGTTAGGTTAGGTTGAGGTTAGGTATTAGGTTAGGTTAGGTTAGGTAGGTTAGGGTTAGGTTAGGTTCTAGGTTAGGTTAGGTTAGTAGTAGGTTAGGTTAGGTAGGTTAGGTTAGGTTACGGTTAGGTTAGGTAGGTAGGTTAGGTTAGGTTAGGTTTAGGTTAGGTTAGGTTAGGTTAGGTTAGGTTAGGTTAGGTTAGGTTAGGTGTAGGTTAGGTAGGTTAGGTTAGGTTAGGTAGGTTAGGTTAGGTTAGGTTAGGTTAGGAGGTTAGGTTAGGTAGGTTAGGTTAGGTTAGGTTAGGTTAGGTTAGGTTAGGTTAGGTTAGGTTAGGTTAGGTTAGGTTAGGTTAGGTTAGGTTAGGTTAGGTTAGGTTAGGTTAGGTTAGGTTAGGTTAGGTTAGGTTAGGTTAGGTTAGGTTAGTGGTTAGACAAGTGGGCCATATAGTCTTGGTCGTTAGCCCAATGGGGCCATATGGGCTTTTTAATCCTCCGCGGCTCGGGCTATATCTCAGGTCACCTTGTGACCTGTGACCTCTTGATTTTTTGCCCGATTAAGAAAGGTTGGATCTATCTTTTGGTACCGTACCGGTACCGGTACCTCGTACCTACTCTGAGATATGAAGCTGCAAAATAGGCTGTTTTGGGCGGTTTTTTGAAAACCATCTTAGCTACATGGGCCATATCGACATGTTCAAAATCGAATCCACTTCGGCTTGGTAAAAGTCCATATCGGCTTTATGGTCAATAATTCGGTATCGATTATCGATATCAGTATACCGATAGTACCAATCGATAGCGCTCATCATGGCGATCATGAAAATATGTAAACTTTTGATTGTCCGTCAATTCTAAGCGGTTTTGGCTTTTCGTGCCGAACGCGTCTATGTTCGGCACTATAATGACGTCATCAAACTATTTATGCCAATAACTCTGAGAAGGAATTTTTGGGAAACAAAAAACCTATATATTTCGGTGTATTTCTTCATGCTCTACACGATGATCAGAGCTGTTTTTCAAAAAACTTAGTATTTTCCAAAAAAAATGCAAAAAACTTTAAAACAAAAAGTTGTGGATTTTTTTCCAAAAAAAATCAATGGATTGATAGAGGAGGTTCTCGTGAGTCGAATGATACCCCTAAAATGCATTTATCATGTATAGTTTGGAAATTATACCCAAATTAGTCCTCGTTAGCCTAAGCTTATAATTCTCTCGCTAGGTGGCTTTTTACTGAGCTTTTCACGCTATGGGACCATATCGGCTTTATGGGCAATAACACTTAAAGTAACTGGATTAAAATTATGAAATAAATATATTTATATTAACAATTCAATGCTCTACACAGAAAACACATTTGTTTTTTTCAAAAACGTTATTTGACCCCCTAAATTTTTTTTCAAAGTTTTTCCTTTGTTTTTTTTTATTTTTTTTTCTGGTGATTCATATTCTTTATCCAATTCTGTTTTAAAAACAATATGCCAATATTTTATTTCCAAAAAAAAAAATCAAATTTTCTTGTACATTTTCAAAGTTTTTTTGATTTTTGAAATTTTAACATTTGCGTTAGATAGAAGAGGTCGAGATGATTCTAGGGATGCTTTTTTAATTTGACTTTATTGGATTTTAGCCAAAATGCACAATGTTCAGAATCGCCATAAATGGCTTTTTGAGGTTCGGCCAAAGGTGTGACGTCATCGAAAAATCTTTTTTGAGCAATTTAAAAAAAAATTGCCAGGATCAAATTTAAATCCGTTTCTGTGTAATCTGTGCTAAAAAAGAAACAGTTTTTGCCAAAAAAATATTGCTTTTAAACCTTGCAAAATATGTCATATACTCAAATAAATATTTTGAAAAAATATAAGAAAATATATTTCGGGGGTGTCTCTTCATGCCTTAAACGATGTGCATATTGATATTTTTGACAGACTGATTTTCCTTCCTTTAAAAAACTAAAACAACAAGAAAAACACAATATGATTTTCTTTTTCTTTCTTTTTTAGTGAATTATATAGAAAAGGCTTTTGCAATTCCAAAATGATTTACCAAAATGCTTTCCCCTTAAGTGACACTTACCGGTCCTTGCGCCTGCGGCGCAATCAGCCTACACATATCCCAATACCTCGCGCCTTCGGCGCTCGCTCCGCAGTCCGGGCTGTTGCTGTTGGAGCTGTTGGCGCCATCTTGCCGTCTTGGCTCTGCCAGCGCCTTCGTAATACATTTTTGAAAAATGATTAAAAAATACGATAGGGATCGATTTTTGATGTTCTATACGGTGTGCATACTCTTGATTATTTACCAAAATGATTTCCCCTTAAGTGACACTTGCCGGTCCTTGCGCCTGCGGCGCAATCAGCCTACACATATATACCTCGCGCCCTTCGCCGCTCGCTCCGCAGTCCGGGGTGTTGCTGTTCGAGTATTGGGATATGTGTAGGCTGATTGCGCCGAAGGCGCAAGGACCGGTAAGTGTCACTTAAGGGGAAATCATTTGGGTAAAAAATCAAGAGTATGCACACCTTATAGAACATAAAAATGCATATGCATTCGCCATGGCGCCATCTTGCGCCATCTTGCCATCTTGGCTCTGCAAGCGCCTTCGGCGCTTGCAGAGCCAAGACGGCAAGGTAACAGTGCTGATAGACAAGGCGTCAGAAACTAACCTAAACTAACCTAACCTAACCTAACCTAACCTAACCCCTTCATTAAGTCCGATCGAGACGGCCTAAGATTCGCTCGTAGCCATTTAGTCCGATCGAGACGGCCTAAGATTCGCTCGTAGCCATTTAGTCCGATCGAGACGGCCTAAGATTCGCTCGTAGCCATTTAGTCCGATCGATACGGCCTAAGATTCGCTCGTAGCCATTAAGTCCGATCGAGACGGCCTAAGATTCGCTCGTAGCCATTAAGTCCGATCGAGACGGCCTAAGATTCGCTCGTAGCCATTAAGTCCGATCGAGACGGCCTAAGATTCGCTCGTAGCCATTAAGTCCGATCGAGACGGCCTAAGATTCGCTCGTAGCCATTAAGTCCGATCGAGACGGCCTAAGATTCGCTCGTAGCCATTAAGTCCGATCGAGACGGCCTAAGATTCGCTCGTAGCCATTAAGTCCGATCGAGACGGCCTAAGATTCGCTCGTAGCCATTTAGTCCGATCGGGACGAATAATGAATATTCATCTTCCTTATACTCCCTCATGTATGCCGAGACATCAAAGTAACATATTTTTGAAAAATGAGAGAGAAATACGTTACTGGTTTGTTTTTGACGTACTATACGGTGGGCATACTGTTTATTTTTTACAAAAATGATTTCCCCTTAAAGTACACAACAAAAAAAAATGACTTTTTTAATTTTTATTTCAAGGTTTCTTCCACTATTTGTGAAATCTAAAGCAAGTGCTTTCACTAAATTGCAAAATTGGATTTTTCCAAAAAATATTTGTATTCCTTATACTCCCTCATGTATGCCGAGATATCAAAGTAATATATTTTTGAAAAATGAGAAAAAAATACTTGAGTGGTTTGTTTTTGACGTACTATACGGTGGGCATACTGGTTATTTTTTTTACAAAAAATGATTTCCCCTTAAAGTACACAAAAAAAAATATTAAAAATATGACTTTTTAAATTTTTAATTCAAGGTTTCTTCCACTATTTGTGAAATATGAAGCAAGTTCTTTCACTAAATTGCAAAATCCGATTTTTCCCAAAAATATTTGTATTCCTTATACTCCCTCATGTATGCCGAGATATCAAAGTAATATATTTTTGAAAAATAAGAGAAAAATACTTTAGTGGCTTGTTTTTGACGTACTATACGGTGGTCATAGTGTTTAATTTTTACAAAAATTATTTCCCCTAAAAAGTACACCAAAAAAAAATATTAAAAATATGACTTTTTAAATTTTTATTTCAAGGTTTCTTCCATTATTTGTGAAATCTAAAGCAAGTGCTTTCACTAAATTGCAAAATCAGATTTTTCCAAAAAATATTTGTATTCCTTATACTCCGACATGTATGCTGAGATATCAAAGTAATATATTTTTGAAAAATAAGAGAAAAATACTTTAGTGGTTTGTTTTTGACGTACTATACGCTGGGCATACTGGTTATTTTTTTACAAATAATGATTTCCCCTTAAAGTACACAAAAAAAAAATATTAAAAATATGACTTTTTAAATTTTGATTTCAAGGTTTCTTCCACTATTTGTGAAATATGAAGCAAGTTCTTTCACTAAATTGCAAAATCCGATTTTTCCCAAAAATATTTGTATTCCTTATACTCCCTCATGTATGCCGAGATATCAAAGTAATATATTTTTGAAAAATAAGAGAAAATACTTTAGTGGTTTGTTTTTGACGTACTATACGGTGGGCATAGTGTTTAATTTTTACAAAAATTATTTCCCCTAAAAAGTACAAAAAAAAAAATATTAAAAATATGACTTTTTAAATTTTTATTTCAAGGTTTTTTCCACTATTTGTGAAATCTAAAGCAAGTGCTTTCACTAAATTGCAAAATTGGATTTTTCCAAAAAATATTTGTATTCCTTATACTCCCTCATGTATGCTGAGATATCAAAGTAATATATTTTGAAAAATGAGACAAAAATACTTTAGTGGTTTGTTTTTGACGTACTATACGGTGGGCATACTGGTTATTTTTTACAAAAATTATTTCCCCTTAAAGTACCCAAAAATAAAAAATATTAATAATATGACTTTTTAAATTTTTATTTCAAGGTGTCTTCCACTATTTGTGAAATCTGAAGCAAGTGCTTTCACCAAATTGCAAAATCAGAATTTTCCAAAAAATATTTGTATTCCTTATACTCCCTCATGTATGCCGAGATATCAAAGTAATATATTTTTGAAAAATAAGAGAAAAATACGTTAGTGGTTTGCTTTTGACCTACTATACGGTTGCATAGTGTTTAATTTTACAAAAATTATTTCCCCTTAAAGTACCCAAAAATAAAAAATATTAAAAATATGACTTTTTAAATTTGTAATTCAAGGTGTCTTCCACTATTTGTGAAATATGAAGCAAGTGCTTTCACTAAATTGCAAAATCAGATTTTTCCAAAAAATATTTGTATTCCTTATACTCCCTCATGTATGCCGAGATATCAAAGTAATGTATTTTTGAAAAATAAGAGAAAAATACTTTAGTGGTTTGTTTTTGACGTACTATACGGTGGGCATAGTGTTTAATTTTTACAAAAATGATTTCCCCTTAAAGTACACAAAAAAAAATAATATTAAAAATATGACTTTTTAAATTTTTATTTCAAGGTTTTTTCCACTATTTGTGAAATCTGAAGCATGTGCTTTCACTAAATTGCCAAATCGGATTTTTCCAAAAAATATTTGTATTCCTTATACTCCCTCATGTATGCTGAGATATCAAAGTAATATATTTTTGAAAAATGATAGAAAAATACGTTAGTGGTTTGTTTTTGACGTACTATACGGTGGGCATACTGTTCAATTTTTACAAAAATGATTTCCCCTTAAAGTACACAAAAAACTTAATATTAAAAATATGACTTTGTAAATTTTTTATTTGCAATATTACTAAAATATGAAGCAAGTGTTTTCCGAAAATTGGCAAATAAATTTAAAAAAAAAATTATTTTTTATTTTTATACTCTGTTGTATATTCAATATCTCTTAGTAATCCATTTTTGAGAAAAAAACAAAAATACTTGAAGCAGTGCATTAAAGTGTTGTACAATTGAGTTGAATTGAATTATTTTTCCACAATGAATTTAACCCCAAAAGAAAGAGAGAAAAAACTGTTTTCTGATTTGATGTGTTAAATTGTGGTCTAAGCGAAAAAGTTATGCTTACTAAAAGATAGAGCATTCAATTTGCTACAGAATGTTTTTTTCCGATTTGAAATATATTGATTTTGAAATAAAGTAATTGTTGTTTGTGTGAGCAATTGCATTGCAGTGTTGTGCAACTTGTTGTTGTTTACGGTGTTCCCCTATAGATGTCAGTGTTTGCTATTAGGTGTGATTTATCGCTATTATTGGTAATATCTGAGCAGTGCGGAATGCCAGAGACTTGCAGTTTTGTTTGTTATAGAGGGGGCACCTAAATGCAGATAATGTGTGAAGAATGTGATGTAATTGTGTAACGTTGTAACGGTGTAACGTTGTTTAGTGGTACAACTTGCTTGGCTTAACACGACTCGGTATGATAAAGGGGCGAATGCACTGAGGTACGGTTATCATCTGATCTTGTGCTCTGACCAGCCTTCTCTCCTACTAGCTTGGGGGATATGGGGGCAAGGAGCGACATCGATTTGGACTAGCACCTGGACTCAGGACTCAGGGACTCAGTCTAGTAGGATAGCTGTCTATTCTAGTAGGACTGAGTCTAGTTGGATCTAAGTTCTAGTACATAGCTCTCTGGTAGCTAGTAGAGACTAGATACCAGTAGGCTATCTGGTAGAGGGCCCCCTCCGACTCAGGGACTCAGTCTAGTAGGACTGAGTCTAGTAGGATCTAAGCTAGGCCATTGGGCTTGATTGTTGAATTTGACCCTTAATGACCTTTTTTTAGAATTGTCCTTAATGGTGTTTTGATGCACTATATGGGTGTATGGTCGAATTGTGATAAAGCTACAGCAAAGCAAGTGGCCTCAGAAATGCGCTCCGGTGATTGGTTTAGCCTGTGTGACGTCATACGTGTTTGCGCTACTCTTTGACCGACTTGCCGTGGGGCTAGAATAAAAAGAAGACCAGATTTGGAAAGAGGAGGTCTGGGGCTATCTGGTAAGGTATGTAAAATGTATATATGACGTCATCTGTGATGTGACGTCAGGTGATTTTTTGTCCCACACTTTGACCAATTTGCCGTAAGGCTAGAAGAAAAGGAAGACCAGATTTGGAAAGAAGAGGTCTTGGGCTATCTTTTAAGCTATTTGGAACAGTCCCTAGCTGCTTTTTATTAACCCTCTAGGGTGGTGTCAACATCGAGGTAGGTGACTTACCGTCCCTTGCCTTGCCGGAACACGTGCCGGTCCTTGCGCCTTCGGCGCAATCGGAGACGGAGTGGTCTTAAGAGGTCGTAGAAGGCTGGTGACGTGCAGCGGAGAAGTAGGAGGCTGGGCCTTGCCGAACCATGAGCTTGCTGGACCTTGCGTCTTTGCCCTGCTTTGCCTTGCCGGAGCTTGATGGACCGTGCCAAACCTTGCTGTTGATTTTCTACCACCAAAATGCTTTCCCCTTAAGTGACACTTACCGGTCCTTGCGCCTTCGGCGCAATCAGCCTACACATATATACCTCGCGTAGGAACATGTAGGCTGATTGCGCCGAAGGCGCAAGGACCGGTAAGTGTCACTTAAGGGGAAATCATTTTGGTGGTAAAAAATCAACAGTATGCACACCGTATAGAACATCAAAATGCAATATCAAATGCAAATGCATCATACTGTTGATTTTCTACCACCAAGATGATTTCCCCTTAAGTGACACTTACCGGTCCTTGCGCCTGCGGCGCAATCAGCCTACACATATTCCAATACTCGAACAGCAACAGCTGTTCTGCGGAGCTCTGCGGAGCGAGCGGCGAAGGCGCGAGGTATATATGTGTAGGCTGATTGCGCCGAAGGCGCAAGGACCGGTAAGTGTCACTTAAGGGGAAATCATTTTGGTGGTAGAAAATCAAGAGTATGCACACCGTATAGAACATCAAAATGCATATGCATTTGCAATAATAATGCATCATACTGTTGATTTTCTACCACCAAAATGATTTCCCCTTAAGTGACACTTACCGGTCCTTGCGCCTGCGGCGCAATCAGCCTACACATATTCCAATACTCGAACAGCAACAGCCCGGATTGCGGAGCGAGCGGCGAAGGCGCGAGGTATATATGTGTAGGCTGATTGCGCCGAAGGCGCAAGGACCGGTAAGTGTCACTTAAGGGGAAAGCATTTTGGTGGTAAAAAATCAAGAGTATGCACACCGTATAGAACATCAAAAATCGATCCCTATCGTGCTTTTTAATCCTTGCAGGACTTTGCCTTGCAGGACTTTGCCTGGGCTAGCTGGATCCAGGAGTCAACCCTGTCGCCAAAAACCTGGCGGAAGAGGAGGATAACACCCTTTTAGGGTCAGGTGACTTACCGTCCCTTGCCTTGCCGGGACACGTGCCGGTCTTTGCGCCTTCGGCGCAAGCAGAGACGACACTAGACGCTAGAAGAAAGAAAAGACCAGATTTTTAATTTCATTTACACTTTTTAATTTCATTTTTTTTTTAAATTTCATTTACATTTTTAATTTCAAGTATTGTGTGCCTGAAATTAAAAATGTAAAATAAAAAAAAAAAAAAAAATCTTCATTAGACTCTATATATGTATGCCAATAACTCCAACTTGCCGTAGGGCTAGAACACAAATGAGGCCAGATCTGGAAAGAAGAGTACAAGGGCTTTCATTTTGGTTAGGATAGGATCGGATCGGATAAAAAAGAAGCATAGACTGCACCGTGATGCACCTATGTACTGCGGTACATGCGATTTTTTTGCCCCACTCTTTGACCAACTTGCCGTAGGGCTAGAAGGAAAGGAAGACCAGATTTGGAAAGAGGAGGTCTGGGGCTATCTTCTAAGCTATTTGGAACATTCCTAGCTCCTTTTTATTAACCCTCTAGGGTCGTGGCAAAAAACGGTAAACGCCATACCCAAACTTTTAATATAATTTTTGTTTTAAAGTTTTGATAAATGTTTCCTGTACAACTCAGCAAGCCTAACAAGAATCTTGTTTCCAATTTTTTTGTAGTCTTGTTGGTCATGTGTTTTTTGGGCCACTCTTTGAGGAGGATAGGTTAGGCTAAGATTCGCTCGTAGCCATATAGTCCGATCGGGGCGGCCTAAGATTCGCTCGTAGCCTTGGCGTGCTATGGAGTAATAGAGGACCATATGGCCCAGCCTGGGCTTGGGCCAGGAGCATCCCGGAGCCTGCTGAACCGTGCCGAACCTTGTCGAACGACGTTCACGTCACCGGCTTCGTTAGTGATCTCGTATACATTTCCATCCACTTTCCATCAAAATACGGCTTACATAGGAACGGTGTGTTTTATTTGCGCCATAACAAAACAAACAAATGCACAGGAACAGTAAGCAAGCAGCGTAGGTCGGATACGGTGCCTGGGCTAAGCAAACAACGGCGGTGCGTCTCGGCCGGGGTGGACCCGATTTACGGCTGCAGCCATGATTCTCGTCAGAGCAGAGTGTGGTTCCTGCCATACCAGCGAGCAACTCGCTGAACCCGCCGCGAATGGGGCCATCCAGGGCCGTGAGCTGGGTGGCGATGGCTTCGATGGAGGAGGGCGACGTGCTCGCCAGCAGATCGATCTGTAGGAGAGAGACGGGAAGTAAATACTAATAATATTTCTTAAACTGTAAACCGCAATTACTCGGTTTACAGTTAAGCACGCTATGAGCATTAAGCATTAAGCACGCTATGAGCACATACACTGAGTCATGTTTAAGGAATGACTGATTACATTTCTTAAACTGTAAACCGCAATTACTCAAAAAGTATTAAAGATAAAATAAAATTAAAAAAAGATTCCTGTTCAGCTCGCCGATAGCTACAATATTCAAGTGTCAAAAGTCCAAAAACTTGTCAATCCAACTCTAAAAGACACCTTCCTTCCAAAGTACTACATCTGCTTGCCCTCCACCCCTCCCCTTTAGCCGGTGGACAGGCAGGCTTTGTATGACCAGCGTCGCCGCCGTCGGATGTCCTTAACGACAGATTTATGACATGACAGGGGACGCAGGGCGTCGACGCCGTTCATGTGCACAACATAACTCAACAAGTTATGAACGGATTTCAAATTTGAAAGCAGATTTGGATTCAGCATCCAATCTTACGTCGGAACCATATGTTGTTGTTTTTAAATCACTCAAAAACAAAAAATCGGAACGTGAAAAAAAGATCGTTTTTTAATTAATAACTTTTTTGTCTTCTGTTTTTTGTTGTTTTTTACCACCAAAATGCTTTCCCCTTAAGTGACACTTACCGGTCCTTGCGCCTTCGGCGCAATCAGCCTACACATATATACCTCGCGTAGGAACATGTAGGCTGATTGCGCCGAAGGCGCAAGGACCGGTAAGTGTCACTTAAGGGGAAATCATTTTGGTGGTTAAAAAATCAACAGTATGCACACCGTATAGAACATCAAAATGCATATGCATTTGCATATGCATTGTCCTCAGTGCGCGACACAGCATGACTGGAGTGGCCAAGATACCGTCGGGCCGGCCGGCAGGGGTGTCGAGCGTCGCCGTCGACGCCAAGGTCGCTGCCGTCGTTACCGGCAGCAGCCGATAGACCACGTGGCCGACATTCTGAAGTTAAACCTGCAATTACTCAAAAACTATACAAGATAAAAATAAAAAT
>JAXIVJ010011203.1:0-44311 GCA_036785665.1 Chirona hameri
TTTTCTTAATTTCAGAACAGTTCTGAGTCGTTAATGAATGTGGAATTGTGGAATCAAGATCTCATTACTGTTTTGTTCACCATATTCCTTAAGTTGCTGCTCAGCGCTCATTTGCTTTTTCATTTTCAGCCTATCCTGAACATAAGCCGTAAGATTGTCTTTCCACGTTTTCAAGACGTTTGTGGTCAAATAACTCGGCCACTCACAACCAGACTTGTCAATGATTCAATGTGAATCGACTACTTTTGATTGAATCATTCTTATTTCAAATGAATGACTCATGAATCGATTCACCTCATGCGCAAACCTGTTGTGAGTCACTGATTGAATCATTCATACAGAGAAAATAGGCTGATTGAATCATTCATTGCTCAAAGAATCATTCTTTTTTGGTCGAACAGCATAAACTGTCCACAGAATATGCCAGCGGCCCAGCATTCATCTGTGCCCTGTGGACAAACCAGGCACTTAATGGCCAATTATATGAGCTCTGTGTCCTGAGCTGTAGCCTGTAATTCATCTATGTGTAAAGAAAGCGAGGCTTTGTGTCCAACTCCAGTGGGCACAAAGCCACTGTTCAATCAGCCCTAACTAGGTGAATACCTTGTAACTGGTAGGATTAGGGATAGGTACCTAAATACTTAGAAAAGGTAACTAATTCATACTTTGGTTCATAAACCACACAGTACACGCACACCTTTTTCACACTAAAAATTATAAAAAGGTACCCACCTATTCCTAATTTCTAGGCTATACCATATCAAAAACTAAATCATAAACAAACATTTGCATGACCTCTGCATGTCCCAAATATCACTGTCGCATCGGCGCCGCTTTTTTCCACATCATGCTTTATAAACAATAATACCTAATGCAAAATCAAAATAAATGTTCTATTCGCTTAAAAAAGTGAAACGTAAAGTCATTAATGCTTTTGGAACTTGGAATTTGCAATTATAATAAATACTATAAATATCATTTTATAATCAAAATAAACAACACGCGTGTCCAATTGGCTCACATTCACATTCACATTCGGAAATACATTCGCGAACTATTTGAATTGGCTTCAAAATTAGTACACATATAGATCACGACCTAGTGATCATTCTGGTAAAATCTTAGAGTCGCACATTTAAAATCAAAGGAGTTAGAGCAGGTCATATGTCATATGGTCAAACAGCAGACTATTCTGATGTGCATGAAAATTGGCACACAGGTAGAGTATGACCTCCCTATCACGCTCATAAAATCTTAGAGTCGCACATTCAAAATCAAAGGAGTTAGACAAAGGAGTCGACACTTCCCATTAATGTTGAGTGATTGAATCAAGATTGAATCATTCATTATGGTAATGTTGAGTGATTGAATCATGATTGAATCATTCATTATGGTTATGTTGAGTGATTGAATCATGATTGAATCATTCATTATGGTAATGCTGAGTGATTGAATCATGATAGAATCATTCATTATGGTCCGTGAATCACTGTGAATCGACTCATGACAAATATGAATCATTGACAAGTCTGCTCACAACACAGCCTCACGAGTTTCCTTTGCTGTTAAGGTTACATCTTATCAGCCTTGACCTATGCATGGAACGGAACAGCATAAAGGTATTGTATCTTAATACGAGGTCTCGTAGATGGAAATGACTCACAGGTATGCGTCGTCATAAGCTTACAATTTACTGGCAGTGAAAACGATCAGAAAGGCCTGCATTTTTCCAGCCTAATTATACTTACAAAAATGAAGCTAGATTGAATAGAACAATTATTTACATGTGCATTCGGGTACAACCCTTCATCAGATGTATAGATACATCTGATGAAGGGTTGTACCCGAATGCACATGTAAATAATTGTTTCATTTTTAATATTTAGATCGTCATTTCAAGGAGAAGGTCGAACAAAAACTTACTTAATTATTGTAAATGCTCCTTGCTAAAGCACTACGTGATATATATTTAATAGAAACCGTTTTCACGAATGATTATTGTGCTGAAATATTCTGAAAAGCTTCTGAAAAGTTTTTACAAGTTTTGGGATAGAAGTCTTAAGTCGACGATCCATTCCTTAACTACACAACTTTTACATGCGATTTTTGGCTTCGAAATGTCCCTCAGAATTTTGTAATATGCTGGTAAGAATATAATATGCTGACAAAATTGCGGTTTGGTGGTAATTAGCAAGATCAGTATTGATAGGTCAGTTGTGATGCCAGATCTCCACCGACTGAAACTTGTCAAAATTCAGAACGATTCAGAACATTCTGTGACGTGTGACGCAATTGGACGCAATGGACTCGCCCAATCCGGCCCAATCCGGCGGCCAGCCTGTGCGGTTTGGCTTTGTCTATGTGCGTGCGGCACGCGGGTCGGACGCGGCGGCGAATCTATACTGGCACATCACTGCGCATGCGCAGACAGACCTGTGATCCATGACGCTGCCAGATTTAGTAACTAGTATGACGGTATGCTAAACTGAACAAATGGACTCTGGACGCATATGTTCTTTAAACACGACCAATTTTGTATCATAAACTTGTTATGAGCTCAATACATGTTTCCATAACTATTGAACAGTGATAATATCGCCTAAATCAGTAATTTATTTCTTGGAATGTATAATATACTAAGACTTCTATACCAAAACTTCTCAGCAACTTCTCAGAAACTTTTTAGAAACTTTTCAGCGCAATAATCCTTCGTGAAAACGGCTAGTGTGGCTGTTACGCTCATGTTTAATACTTAAATTTTGCGCTGAACGTTATTCAGTGTTTCTCACTGGTGAATTTGCAACTGCCATAATTATTTTTTTAAAGCAAGATTGCTTAGAATGCCGAAAACATCAGAGATCCAAAAAGACAGAAATGTGTTATGTAACCATGACAACAGTGAGGACACAGCGCATGACGTTGTAACGTCCCCAACCGTTCAGCCTCAAGAAGAACAATTTTGAATACTTAATACGCATACTTCTCAAGCTCTTTTTCTCGCCTGCTTAAGCCTTCATCTGCCTGGCAGACCCTTACCATACCTGGTTTGTCTCCAGAGGAACAGCTGGATGGGCAGCGGCACCCCGCCGCCGCCGTGGCCGCTCCTCCTGTCGCTCATGGTCGAGTCTAGAGACGGCCCCACCTGCAGCAGACCCTGGTACTGCTCGCTGGCACCTCCATCCCCTCCACCTGACCCGCTCCAGCCGCCTCAGGGCACAGAACTGCGCCGGCTGTCCCAGCAGCGCAGCCGGCGGCAGCCGCCCCGACCCGGCGGCCGCGCGCGCCGCCGCCACCACCGCCGCCGCTGGGCTGAGGGAGAGGAGCAGGCGGCGGGCGCGCTGGCGACCTGTTGCGGCCGGCTGGTATGTCTGCCCGCTCAGCTGAGACCGCCGGAGGGTCGCTCCGGCCGGCCGGCCGCGGCTCGATCGCGCGCCCCCCAAGGCGGTGTTTATTGAAGCGGGCTCCTATGGCGGCTGCCGGGTGGTGTTTGGCGCCACAGGAGGCAGTCAGAAGTCGGCAGTGCCGGCTGGAGCCGGATGATTACCTACATATCGAGACCGGAGCAGTCGACGCCATCGACCGGCGGCCAGACCAGAGTCGACCGGCGACCAGAGTCTGCCCGCCGGCGGCCAGAGACTGGCGACCAGAGTCTGCCCGCCGGCGGCCAGAGACCGGCGACCAGAGTCTGCCCGCCGGCAGGACGGCTGAGCCATGACTCCGAGCGATCGGCCCTAATGGCGCTGACGGCAGCCTGCTTTATGTTCCAGCTGAAGGGGTGTTCAGAGTCACCGTCAGATGCCGCTCTGACAATATATCTTCTCATGACAATATATCATATGAGTTGGATCTTATGAGGACCAGGTTTCAGCATCGTTGAGTACATCGGTGCTATGACAAATTATTGACATAGCGGATAATTTACATTCACTTATTCATAAACATAAACTAAACATATACTTAATCGGGCACGTAGCCGGGGGGGCGTGTGCCCCCCCCCCCCGGCGCGCTGCGCGCGCCGAAAAGGGCCGACGAGACTGCACGAAGCGCGGTATCATGGGCTCTTTCTTTACCACGCGAAGCGTGGTCTTTAGAGAGTTGAGAGCACTTCAGAGGCCCTTTAGGACCACCAGGGCCCTCTCTGAAAGACCAGACGTTCAAAACCCTTCGACGTTCAAAAGAGCCCTGTTGTGCATGTCAGAGGGACTCCTGGCCAGACCGAAAGGGCCCCTGAGCGGATCAGAGGGCATCCTGAACACGTCGAATGGGCCCCTAGCCAGCACAGAGGGGCCCCTGAGCAAGTCGAAGGGCCCCTGAGCATGTCGGCAGGGCGACATTATCATTTTGACATCTATCCGACGTTTGTTAAATGTTTACGATATCACCGGAGATTTCAATCGCTGTTTGCTACATGCTACCCACTTCAACTCTGAAGGTTGGTATGAAGTGAAATCGGAAGCTTACCTTACCCTATTTTCACCACTCGTAACCATTACAACTGGTTTCCCCGTCAGAATTACAGTTTACTCAAAGCGTCTCCCGCAGACTAGAAACCTTCGTTTACCAAGGCTTTTCCTCCCAGATAGCCGAGTTTGACTGATCCTGTCTGTCTCTTATGGCGGACTTCAGCCCAGATCAGTGTGCTTTTCCTCCCAGATAGCCGAGTTTTACTGATCCCGTCTCTACTCTCTTATGGTGGACGGCAGCCCAGATCAGTGTGCTTTTCCTCCCAGATATCCGAGTTTGACTGATCCCGTCTCTTATGGTGGACGGCAGCCCAGATCGGTGTGCTTTTCCTACCAGATAGCCGAGTTTGACTGATCCCGTCTTTTATGGTGGACGGCAGCCCAGATCAGTGTGCTTTTCCTCCCAGATAGCCGAGTTTGACTGATCCCGTCTCTACTCTCTTATGGTGGACGGCAGCCCAGATCAGTGTGCTTTTCCTCCCAGATATCCGAGTTTGACTGATCCCGTCTCTTATGGTGGACGGCAGCCCATATCGGTGTGCTTTTCCTACCAGATAGCCGAATTTGACTGATCCCGTCTCTACTTCCTTATGGTGGACGGCAGCCCAGATCAGTGTGCTTTTACTCCCAGATAGCCGAGTTTTACTGATCCCGTCTCTACTCTCTTATGGTGGACGGCAGCCCAGATCAGTGTGCTTTTCCTCCCAGATATCCGAGTTTGACTGATCCCGTCTCTTATGGTGGACGGCAGCCCAGATCGGTGTGCTTTTCCTACCAGATAGCCGAGTTTGACTGATCCCGTCTTTTATGGTGGACGGCAGCCCAGATCAGTGTGCTTTTCCTCCCAGATAGCCGAGTTTGACTGATCCCGTCTCTACTCTCTTATGGTGGACGTCAGTCCAGATCAGTGTGCTTTTCCTCCCAGATAGCCGAGTTTGACTGATCCCGTCTCTACTCTCTTATGGTGGACGGCAGCCCAGATCAGTGTGCTTTTCCTCCCAGATATCCGAGTTTGACTGATCCCGTCTCTTATGGTGGACGGCAGCCCATATCGGTGTGCTTTTCCTACCAGATAGCCGAGTTTGACTGATCCCGTCTCTACTCTCTTATGGTGGACGGCAGCCCAGATCAGTGTGCTTTTCCTCCCAGATAGCCGAGTTTGACTGATACCGTCTCTTATGGTGGACGGCAGCCCAGATCAGTGTGCTTTTCCTCCCAGATAGCCGAGTTTGACTGATACCGTCTCTACTCTCTTATGGTGGACGACAGCCCAGATCAGTGTGCTTTTCCTCCAAGATAGCCGAGTTTGACTGATACCGTCTCTTATGGTGGACGGCAGCCCAGATCAGTGTGCTTTTCCTCCCATATAGCCGAGTTTGACTGATCCCGTCTCTTATGGTGGACGGCAGCCCAGATCAGTGTGCTTTTCCTCCCAGATAGCCGAGTTTGACTGATCCCGTCTCTTATGGTGGACGGCAGCCCAGATCAGTGTGCTTTTCCTCCCAGATAGCCGAGTTTAACTGATCCCGTCTCTTATGGTGGACGGCAGCCCAGATCAGCGTGCTTTCCTCCCAGATAGCCGAGTTTGACTGATCCCGTCTCTACTCTCTTATGGTGGACGACAGCCCAGATCAGTGTGCTTTTCCTCCCAGATAGCCGAGTTTGACTGATCCCGTCTCTTATGGTGGACGGCAGCCCCGATCGGTGTGCTTTTCCTCCCAGATAGCCGAGTTTGACTGATCCCGTCTCTACTCTCTTATGGTGGACGGCAGCCCAGATCAGTGTGCTTTTCCTCCCAGATAGCCGAGTTTGACTGATCCCGTCTCTACTCTCTTATGATGGACGTCAGCCCAGATCAGTGTGCTTTTCCTCCCAGATAGCCGAGTTTGACTGATCTCGTCTCTACTCTCTTATGATGGACGGCAGCCCAGATCAGTGTGCTTTTCCTCCCAGATAGCCGAGTTTGACTGATCCCGTCTCTTATGGTGGACGGCAGCCCCGATCGGTGTGCTTTTCCTCCCAGATAGCCGAGTTTGACTGATCCCGTCTCTACTCTCTTATGGTGGACGGCAGCCCAGATCAGTGTGCTTTTCCTCCCAGATAGCCGAGTTTGACTGATACCGTCTCTACTCTCTTATGGTGGACGGCAGCCCAGATCAGTGTGCTTTTCCTCCCAGATAGCCGAGTTTGACTGATCCCGGCTCTACTCTCTTATGATAGACGCCAGCCCAGATCAGTGTGCTTTTCCTCCCAGATAGCCGAGTTTGACTGATCCCGTCTCTACTCTCTTATGGTGGACAGCAGCCCAGATCAGTGTGTTTTTCCTCCCAGATAGCCGAGTTTGACTGATCCCGTCTCTACTCTCTTATGGTGGACAGCAGCCCAGATCAGTGTGCTTTTCCTCCCAGATAGCCGAGTTTGACTGATCCCGTCTCTACTCTCTTATGGTGGACGGCAGCCCAGATCAGTGTGCTTTTCCTCCCAGATAGCCGAGTTTGACTGATACCGTCTCTACTCTCTTATGGTGGACGGCAGCCCAGATCAGTGTGCTTTTCCTCCCAGATAGCCGAGTATGACTGATCCCGTCTCTTATGGTGGACGGCAGCCCAGATCAGTGTGCTTTTCCTCCCAGATAGCCGAGTATGACTGATACCGTCTCTACTCTCGTATGGTGGACGGCAGCCCAGATCAGTGTTGCTCATTAACGTTACAACCCGGAAGCCAGGTTCCAGGAAGGGATAAAGTCTAGTAACAACGATCTATCTTCTAGCAGTAAAATACCAGAGTTCAGGGGCTCCGCACGGGGGGGGGGCGTGTGCCCCCCCCCCCCACCCATTCTTGAGCCAGGGGGGATAATCCCCCAATTTTTCCTGGCAAACAATTATAAATCAGTGTTCAGTTGTACTCATAGGTGTCGATTTATATACTTTTGGGGTGGCCCTCGCCCCACCTCCCCCCCCCCCCGCCCCACAATGTTTTCTGACCACTGGCGTATCCAAGTGGGCCAGAAGGGCCAAGCCCCCCAAAACGCCTGAAGTCGACCAAAAAATGACGCATTTCCTAATTTAAAGTGATATTGCCACCTCCGGAGGATTTCTAAAAAGGAACTTAAATTAATGGTGGGGATCAACAACCGTGTATGCCCAAGCTCAAACTTGCTCATGCAGCACCTAAAGCAGGGTATCGACAATTTGTTATTATTATTTCTGACTCCAAAATGTTGGTCCCAGCTGTGCTCAGTACTAGATTAGTGAGTCTAGGGAATTATGACCCTCTCCTGGAGGACAGACTTGTGCTTGAATCCAGTGTAATCGAATCCGATTCCGGAATCGATTCCATTTGTACTGGAATCAGAATCGGATTAGATTCCGTTGGCATCTGGGTGGAATCGGAATCAGGTGGAATCAATCAAATTAAGCAAATTATGGAATCGGAATCGGAATCGATGGCTATTTCAAGCGATTCCGTTTGATTTATAAAATACACTCTGGCAATGAATGTAAGCTTCCCTGATGGAAATTTGTTCCGTTGAGCGGACTGGTTATTGATTCGACTCTTCGATTGAATCGATTGGTATCGTTCAATCACAATCCCTTGAATCAAAGGAGAATTGATTCACCACCGGATTTTGTTATTCATGAATCATTATTGAATAAAACCCGCATAGAAACAAGGCTGATTGAATCAAAAGGACTGTGCAATGCTATTTCAATGGTGAGTCAAACGTGATTTCATAAATAAAAAAAAAATGTATTCTTTGAATCGGGAAGAATAATTTCTCAAAATGGATATCCATGAATTAAACGGTGACTGAATCATTCATATTCCAAAATGAATCGTGATTAAATCCTTCCAAAAAGGTGAATCAATAACCAGTCTGCCGTTGAGCATGAATAGCTGAAGCAAAGCTAGGCGATGATTTGTTACCTAATGGGAGACAAAACATGCTCATTAATTCTACGTTTAAAGGGAGATAATCACCCTTTTCCACACAAAAAATAGAGTTAGCACCTGAAATCGATAGACGAGGCCAACATATAATGTAAAATCATCACATTTTGCATATAAACATTCCTACCGAAGGATATTGACAGTTTCCTACCGATAAGTGATCCATGCTTATATCGGTCGGTACTCAGCAAGTACTCGGTAACGAATTCAGTAAATTAGCCTCCCTACGCATTATTATTTATCATGAATCGTTCAATCCTTTTAGGCATTGTGTTTCCTGCACTCTGTCTTTTGCGAATATGTGCCAAAAAATTATGAACAATCAACAATCATTTGCAAAAAGTGCATTGACATCGGCAGTTTAGCTTGGCACCGGACAGCCGGTGCCAAGTTGAACTACGGCGACCTATTTAGTGTCGGCGATTTGTTTTCAAGTGCCCATTCAACAACGTTGAACAGATTGATGCAAAAGCGCCAGATGTTGCGCTTTCGCCAGAAGTGGAGGGAAAATACCCATAATTAATTTTACCAAACTTTGAATTAGGGAATAATTTGATTTAATTCTTAAATTTAGATAACAACATTTTAATATCATAACGGTAGCCAAAGCAATTGTTACTAACAAAATCAAAAGGTGATTATCTCCCTTTAACCCTGGAGGGGGGTGAAATCCGCCCACCCCTCCGGTTTTTCGAGGATAGCGCAAAAACGGCGGCGCGCAGCGCCTCCGTTTTTTGTATACCTGTTTAGAAATGAACTTCCCGCATTATGTAAAATTCTTGGCCTCAGATCATCTCAGGTCAGGTCACCAGACCAGGTCACGTGATGACCTTAACTACAAAACGTTTGCAGTAGTACCACAGCCACAGTTTTACGCCGATCGGTTTCAATCTTGCAGGACCTCATAAGGTCATAGATACAAACAATTTGTTTATCTCGGATTTCTAATATCGGTGACCTAAGGTCAGATCAATTTTGTGACCGCCAACACGGTGTTATCAATAACTATCGACATAATGAAGATAGAGAAGAGAAAATGGTACCAATATGTTTGTCTCGTCGAGACACGTCTCCCAATATGCAACATGACCAACTTGGGTCTTCACTTGACCTTGACCTGAGGTCAAATTTCTCAGTTGACCTAACCAGGTCACCATGAATATGATTCGAAGCGCCTTGACAAGACACACGCGATGGCGTAAACATTATCGCTTTATCTTTATTAGGTAAAAGGTTATTTGGGGAAAACTGTTTTGAAAACAAAATCACCTTTTTAACATTCGATGACCTCTGGAGCCTAAACTATTGACCTGAGCTCAAATCTGAGGACACCCATGTCGATTGCATTTTTCAATGAATTTCGATTGCTTTTTTCCGTTTGCTGATAACTATCATAGTTCCCAAGATATTTGGGGTGTTCGAACCCAAGTCTTGAAAACTTGAAAATCTGACCCTTGATGACCTGGTGACCTCAATATTGACCTGCAAAAAAAATATCGAAATACTTTCGAAAGAGCTTGTCTCGAGCTATCTAACGTCGTTCCCGCTTGTCGCTACGTTGCGTAGTTTTCGAGATCATAGGGGGGGGGGCGAAATCCGTCCCCCCTCCAGGGCGTGTAATTATCAGAGGCCCTCCAGGGCGCGTGTTAAGTGAAAACATAGGTACAATGATATTCACTTATAACCATGTATTGTACCTATACCCACTATAACCGTGTATTGTACTGTACATGCCATAATATTATATTTTGCAAGGCATTGATTTCCCCTGTACCTATCATATTACAAATAGCAGCTTTAAATATGTCCATGCACTTTGGTTATAGGTAAGTGTAGATATTATATATCGTTTTGAACCTTCGTTACACTTTTACATTTTTTAACCTTCTTTGCAGTACAGGCCAGCTTTTCAACAAACTTTCATGATTTTGTTTTATATCAAAATAGGCCATATTAAATATAGCTGTGTAATATATTGAATATATGTCGATTCGTGTCATTCGTGCCATTCGCGTCATTTGTACAAATGTAAGAATGAACGGACATTTTTGAGGCAGCCAGTGTAATAAAATTGGAATCAATGGAATCGGATTCGGAATCAAGCTTTTTAGGTACCTGGAAGCGGATTAGTAATCGATTCTCTAATAAAATGTCTATTGGAATCGTAATCGACTCTATTCCGCTGAAGCGGAATCAAGCACAAGTCTGCTGGAGGGTAACCGAGGTCGTTTTGAGTGGGTCTTTGATCGGCCTGAGAGGGCCCTCGGTCGGCCTGAGAGGGCCCACTACAGATTTGACCCACCCTGGCAAGGTGGGTTCGAGACGCTCCGGCGCTCGCTATTTGCTCCTGGCGGGGATGACCTGCGGCCGGTGGCAGCGGCCGCGTTCAAGGTCAGATGAAGCGAGCCGGGCGGACCGTCCTCAGTCGTTAGGGGACGTTAAACTTTCGCCTCTAAATTCTGCCAGTGACTGACATTGCGCGATCGGATGGTGGGGTCAGGGCCCGCCCAACAAGCTTAGATTAGCGTGGGTCCTGATATCGGAAATCCATCCCATCAAAACATTTATAGCACAAACAAAACAAAACTGAATTAAGCAAAATGGTCGGTGGTAGACTCGGCTAACAACTTCGTGAGGCGCCCGCCGTACGACGCAAGGCAAAACTCATGGGACTGTTTATTTTTTAGAACTGATTTAAAACAAACTACTTTGTACCTATTCCTTATATCTTATCTTAAAAACATCAAATGTATAATTTTTTGCCGATTGCAGTCGTTTGGGAAAGCCATGGCGCTGATATTAACCCCGTTGGATCCGTCTTTGTTTGGCCCCCTATGATCGTTTTGAAAAGTCGACACCGCTAGGGTTGTACTTATTATTTGTTACCTCTCCCCTGTTCAACAAACTTTCGCTGACGTTCCATCACCCGCTCAACAACTTTTTCGCTAACACTCACCCCCCCCCCCCGTCAGCAACTTTTCGATAACGCTCCACTCCCCCCCCCCCCCCCCCCCCCCAGTCAACAAATTTTCGCTGACGGCGAGACCACTCGGCTTCATCCCGTCCCCCGTCCCCCCAATTTCAAAGGCGTGGCGGAGCCACTGCCAGAGTTGATTATCCCATGCAGTTCTTGCATGTGCCCACGTCGCGAGAAAGTTTCAGCCAACGGCTCGGAAGTCGGAACAGTTAGAAGGCAGGTTAGGTACGCCAGCTGGCGTAGAAGGCAGTTTGTGGGCGCCTCCCGCTATTTTGTTTAACAACGAAAGCCTCTGTAGTACTAGCTATCTCCCAAGCAGGGTGCGACTATACTGCAGCAGTACATAATCAAACCGTTGGCTATGTTAATATTAACTAATGCCGAATTATTGCACATAGAGGCATACCATCTAATGGAACCTGGCGATAACGTCCTGGGGAGCACGTGGTGATGATGTTCAGGTGCGCACCTGGTGCCTGGCGATAACGTCCTGGGGAGCACGTGGTGAGGATGTGGCATACCATCTAATGGAACCTGGCGATAACGAGGCATACCATCTAATGGAACCTGGCGATAACGTGGCATACCATCTAATGGAACCTGGCGATAACGTGGCATACCATCTAATGGAACCTGGCGATAACGAGGCATACCATCTAATGGAACCTGGCGATAACGTGGCATACCATCTAATGGAACCTGGCGATAACGTGGCATACCATCTAATGGAACCTGGCGATAACGAGGCATACCATCTAATGGAACCTGGCGATAACGAGGCATACCATCTAATGGAACCTGGCGATAACGTGGCATACCATCTAATGGAACCTGGCGATAACGTGGCATACCATCTAATGGAACCTGGCGATAACGTGGCATACCATCTAATGGAACCTGGCGATAACGTGGCATACCATCTAATGGAAGCTGGCGATAACGTGGCATACCATCTAATGGAAGCTGGCGATAACGAGGCATACCATCTAATGGAAGCTGGCGATAACGAGGCATACCATCTAATGGAACCTGGCGATAACGTGGCATACCATCTAATGGAACCTGGCGATAACGAGGCATACCATCTAATGGAACCTGGCGATAACGTCCTGGGGAGCACGTGGTGAGGATGTTCATACCATCTAATGGAACCTGGCGATAACGTCCTGGGGAGCACGTGGTGATGATGTGGCATACCATCTAATGGAGCCTGGCGATAACGTCCTGGGGAGCACGTGGTGATGATGTGGCATACCATCTAATGGAGCCTGGCGATAACGTCCTGGGCAGCACGTGGTGATGATGTGGCATACCATCTGATGGAACCTGGCGATAACGTCCTGGGGAGCACGTGGTGATGATGTTCAGGTGCGCACCTGGTGCTGAGGCTTCGCACCGTTGTGCCACGTTTCCAGCTCAGCTGCAGCCCAGAACTCGCTGACAGTGACAGCCAGCCAGCTCAGCTGCAGCCCAGAACTCGGTGACGGTGACAGCCAGCCAGCTCAGCTGCTGACTGACAGCCAGCCAGCTCAGCTGCAGCCCAGAACTCGGTGACGGTGACAGCCAGCCAGCTCAGCTGCAGCCCAGAACACGGTGACCTTGACAGCCAGCCAGCTCAGCTGCAGCCCAGAACACGGTGACCTTGACAGCCAGCCAGCTCAGCTGCAGCCCAGAACTCGGTGACGGTGACAGCCAGCCAGCTCAGCTGCAGCCCAGAACACGGTGACCTTGACAGCCAGCCAGCTCAGCTGCAGCCCAGAACACGGTGACCTTGACAGCCAGCCAGCTCAGCTGCAGCCCAGAACTCGGTGACGGTGACAGCCAGCCAGCTCAGCTGCAGCCCAGAACTCGGTGACAGTGACAGCCAGCCAGCTCAGCTGCAGCCCAGAACTCGGTGACGGTGACAGCCAGCCAGCTCAGCTGCTGACTGACAGCCAGCCAGCTCAGCTGCAGCCCAGAACATGGTGACGGTGACAGCCAGCCAGCTCAGCTGCAGCCCAGAACTCGGTGACGGTGACAGCCAGCCAGCTCAGCTGCAGCCCAGAACTCGGTGACGGTGACAGCCAGCCAGCTCAGCTGCAGCCCAGAACTCGGTGACGGTGACAGCCAGCCAGCTCAGCTGCAGCCCAGAACTCGGTGACGGTGACAGCCAGCCAGCTCAGCTGCAGCCCAGAACACGGTGACGGTGACAGCCAGCCAGCTCAGCTGCAGCCCAGAACTCGGTGACGGTGACAGCCAGCCAGCTCAGCTGCAGCCCAGAACACGGTGACCTTGACAGCCAGCCAGCTCAGCTGCAGCCCAGAACTCGGTGACGGTGACAGCCAGCCAGCTCAGCTGCAGCCCAGAACTCGGTGACAGTGACAGCCAGCCAGCTCAGCTGCTGACTGACAGCCAGCCAGCTCAGCTGCAGCCCAGAACTCGGTGACAGTGACAGCCAGCCAGCTCAGCTGCAGCCCAGAACTCGGTGACGGTGACAGCCAGCCAGCTCAGCTGCAGCCCAGAACTCGGTGACAGTGACAGCCAGCCAGCTCAGCTGCAGCCCAGAACTCGGTGACGGTGACAGCCAGCCAGCTCAGCTGCTGACTGACAGCCAGCCAGCTCAGCTGCAGCCCAGAACTCGGTGACAGTGACAGCCAGCCAGCTCAGCTGCAGCCCAGAACTCGGTGACGGTGACAGCCAGCCAGCTCAGCTGCAGCCCAGAACTCGGTGACAGTGACAGCCAGCCAGCTCAGCTGCAGCCCAGAACTCGGTGACGGTGACAGCCAGCCAGCTCAGCTGCTGACTGACAGCCAGCCAGCTCAGCTGCAGCCCAGAACTCGGTGACGGTGATAGTCAGCCAGCTCAGCGGCAGCCCAGAACGCTACCAAACCTGCTGGGCTTGAATTCAGACTCCGGCAGGCGCCGGCTCTGTGGCTCCGTGTCCTGCAGCTCTAGTAATCAGCCTATGGCGTAACCCTGTTCGCCGGAAATTATCATTCACGACAATGCATTTGCCTGTCCAGTTTCACGGCAGCGGTTGTCCAGTTTCACGCCAGCGGTTGTCCAGTTTCACGCCAGCGGTTGTCCAGTTTCACGGCAGCGGCCGTCACCGCTGTGTCTTTACAGCGGTAATGTCATTACGGTGACAGTTAATTGTCTTTGTCGGTAAAACGTCGCAGCATGTGGATTGTGGAACTCATTCTAGCTGAATTGTTAGGTACGTATAGGCAGGCGCGTCGCCACGAAATTTTGAGTGGGGGGGGGGGCGGACACATAAGTCCATATTTTCCAGTCAACAATTAACATTATGGTACGCACTAGTGATGTCATTCTCAGAAAATCCCTGAAACTTGACCAAATCGATACCAATTTCATTGTAGCTATGCTGACCGAAAACCATACCGATTTTTTCCCAACCCGAAAATGACCGATTTTTGACCGACTTTCAATATTGGTGTAAGAGGCTGGCAAGCGTAACTTTGCATATGCAGGTGCATTTTTAATGGAAAGGAATACCTCAATAATACTTAATAGTATTGATGCTCAGAATCCAAATTAATTGCCTGACATTTGTATTTCCCAGCTGGATACCTGCAGAACATGCCGAACTTCCTGCAAAAAAAAAGGTGGCCGGTCTGATGCATATCGCTGACTTGCTTGACCGAAACATACCTAAAGTTTGTTCTCTGACTAACTAATAACCGATTCGGTATTGGATTTTGTGGGGTATACCAAAATTTTGGTTACCGAATGACATCACTAGTACGCACGCATTCAGAAGAGTCGACTCTATTTCCCTTCCTTCATTTTCATTCAAATAGTCTAATGAGGATCACCAGAACTCTTACTTCATAACTTTGTCCTTCTTCCAGATATTAATCATTAGACACATTACGTTTTATCTACACTACGCTGCGGCCTGAAACCAACTCCGTTCCATCGCCTTAGCTTACCAGGAATCCGTCAGGAATCCCAAAAATAAAAGTTCGCTGGTGGAATTTTAATGTTATTATGAAAGAGCATGTCTCAGTGATTGTGACTTCATGGATAAAATCGTTGAGAAAGCTCTGTGGAAGGAACAGGACCCAGTTGATTGTTGCGATGTCGGATGCGGTCGCTAAAGCCGCGAAAGTCTCTAAATTCTGCCGGCCAACAGGAATTGCGCGATCGGGTGGTGAGGTCAGGACCTGCGCAACAAGCTCTGCTTAGCGTGGGTCCTGACCTCGGAAATCCATCCACACAAAACTTTCGGACTAAATTTATTATAAAATAAAATAAAAAATATCGCCTGGCGCGGTTATTTGACTCTTACTGCCTCGGGTAGACTTCCTAGTCCGTTCGCCGGCACTGATATTTTTCCGGTTCTTGACATATTTCTCACTATGCAAAGCACCCCGCAAACCAAAACATATCCTCAGCTGTAAACATGCTGTTCACCCTTGACATGAATGCACTTCAGGTTGTCAAAGATGTTCTGTTATATACAAAAATTACACCTATATGGACACAATGTATCAGCCAAATTCTGGTCTGACGCAGGGTTCTTTGACAGATGCCAGTGGCGTAGGTACCGAGTATACGGTCATTCAGGGCATGCCCTGGTCCTTTGGGCCCGAGGCGCCCATGCAAAGCTGTCGCCCCTCCGATCAGTGACGGCGCCCCTCCGGCCAGTGACGGCGCTCTTGCGGACAGTGACGGCGCCCCCGGCCAGTGAGGGCGCTCCCTGCCATAGATGGCGCCTCTGCGGCCAGTGATTACGCTTCTCCGGCGAGTGACGGCGCCCCTCCGACCAGTGACGGCGCCCCTCCGACCAGTGACGGCGCCCCTCCGATCAGTGGCGGCGCCACTCCGACCAGTGACGGCGCTCCTCCGGACAGTGACGGCGCCTCTACCGCCAGTGACCAGGCCCCTCCGGCGAGTGACAGCCCACGCCCCTCCGACTAGTGACTGCCCCTCTCCGACCCGTGACGGCGCCCCTCCGGCCAGTCAAGGCGGCCTCCGTCCGTCCGTAGGCGCCTCCCCCCCTCCCCTGCACAATTTTAGCCAATATTGGTGGCGCCCCTGTCGATTGGGTGGCGCTCCTCAAGGCTGTATCAAGGATGTATCCGATTTGTGTCGTCCCAAAAATCTGCCCCGCATCGTTTTGAGCGATGACAAAAAAATATGTTGCAAATAATGTAGATTCTTAACCAAAATACCGTAATGTTTGAATCGCGGTTGTAGCGGGGGCAGCCTCCCCCCCCCCCCCCCCCCCCCCCACACACACACACACACTTTTAGAGGGGGCGGGCCCCTGCTGCCCCCCCCCCCGTGGCGACGCCCCTGCGTATAGGACTACACTACTTCTTTTGGGGATGTCAGTCAGCAGATCTCTTTTTATCTTACGTTCCTATTCTTTTCACGCGCACTTCGCTAACTATTGTTCTATCAACACTGCCCTGTACGGGTATCTATACCCTGTACGGGTATCTCTGTTTTGTTTACTTTTCACTTATCCAATATCGTTCCTTGCGCCCAGAACGCTCCTCTAAACTAAAAACAAACCAAATACATTTATCTTGGCAGTCTTTCTTCTCAACAATCGCCTGCTGTGGATGTGTGAAGTCATCCATGTTTTAATAAACAGAGCAAGTTAGTTTTATCAGTAATGCTTCGATACTTTTCCCCGAATGTTTTGGCTAATGCCATTCCACCACGGAAAGCTTCCCTGGCATCTTGCATTGATCGCCTGTCCTCCATCCACATGTTACCTCTCCAGTAATCCTGGGAGTGCTCATCGCTGGATCATGGTCACGAAGCATGTCTAAGAGCTGCTCACTGGAGTTACGGGACACGTTACCTCCCCAGTAATCCTGGGTGTGCTCATCGCTGGATCATGGTCACGAAGCATGTCTAAGAGCTGCTCACTAGAGTTACGGTGACGTTTATGGTATGGAGCTTTTCACACTGCTTCCCCGCCATGCGGAACCTACCTCCGGAAACGTCCTCCGTAACCATCGCTGCCGGCCTCCAGTCTTCAAACCATTTCTCCTCACTCCTGTAATGGTTCCGGGCATCGACCTAGGCAGGATACAGTCATTTTTTTTTTGGCTGTAAATTGGTGTAGGTGGTAATCATAGGTGGGAAAGCCAGCTGTGCCAATGAAAAAATAATCCGAGAAGCGGTTTTCAAGATATAGCCTCGGGCACTTTTCGGAGGTCACTCATCGGCCTACATTTGGTGGCTCGTAGTTTACAAACCATCATAGTTACGACATCAAACCTGAAATTGAAGAAACTCGCATGGGACCCTGGGACATTTTTTAGATCTCGGATTGTTTTTGTTTGGACATGTGACCGCTTGACCTATTTTTAATGAGTGACCGGGACAATTCCTTAATTGAAAGTCGAATTTCCGTTTGAAGAAGATTCAAACCTGGTCAATGTTCTTTCAGATAGACAAAAAAAAAATGGCTTTCGGTCTCCAAATATGATTTTTGAGCCTCCCAATATTAAAAATACATCCATTATCATTTTTCTATTATATTTTATTTTTTGAAGGACACTGCAAAGGAGTAAGCGTAAGAGAACTTGATTTTTTTTTCAGGATTTGTATTATTATTAACCTTTGGCGCTCCTGTATACCCATGACGCCCCTTGCCTGGGAAATGCCGCCTCCCTCCCCCCCCCCCCCCTTTCCCCTGGGTCAGCCGGGGCGGCTTTTTTGCCCTTCGGAAAAATTATAGATCCGCCCCTGCGCTGAGCTATAGCCGACAGCGTCAGCTGGTAGCTCTCGGGAAATGTTCCGGTGCGTTACAGCCGAGGGCGTCAGATGATGGCCTCTCTGGAGATCTTCCTGCCACTCCGGCCGCTCCCGGCCACCGGAAACGTCACAAAGCGCGCCGGATATGAGCACGTGACCGTCATCAGGGCAGCAGCGCGTCGTCACGTGATCTCCCTGATGTAAGGTATATCTGACAGCCGGGAGCACCAGACCGACCGGCACACTGCCATGTGAAGCGGGATGCGTGCTGGCTCGTGCCCGTTGTCTTGTGATGTCATTCCTTAGCGCGTGACTAGTCCGATGAGCTCACGTGGCAGGCCTGACAGTGCTACTGCGTGGTCACGCAGTATACTGTCGTGTCTGGTCAGTGGTCACTCAAGTTGGAAAATTTCGGTCCCAGATATTTACGTGAAGACCGTTTGGCTTCCTGCATGCTGTTAACCTCTCCACAGCCGGTGTAACCATCAGCAGACCGTGTGTGGCTCCCAGCAAACTGTATGTGGCTCCCAGCAGACTGTGTGTGGCTCCCCACAGACTGTGTGTGGCTCCCAGCAGACTGTGTGTGGCTCCCAGTAGACTGTGTGTGGCTCCCAGTAGACTGTGTGGCTCCCAGTAGACTGTGTGTGGCTCCCATCAGACTGTGTGTGACTCCCAGTAGACTGTGTGTGGCTCCCAGTAGACTATGTGTGGCTCCCAGTAGACTGTGTGTGACTCCCAGCAGACTGTGTGGCTCCCAGTAGACTGTGTGTGGCTCCCAGCAGACTGTGTGTGACTCCCAGCAGACTGTGTGTGGCTCCCCACAGACTGTATGTAGCTCCCAGTAGACTGTGTGGCTCCCAGTAGACTGTGTGTGGCTCCCAACAGACTGTGTGTGACTCCCAGCAGACTGTGTGTGGCTCCCAGCAGACTGCGTGTGGCTCCCAGCAGACTGTGTGTGACTCCCAACAGACTGTGTGACTCCCAGCAGACTGTGTGTGACTCCCAGCAGACTGTGTGTGTCTCCCAGCAGACTGTGTGTGGCTCCCCACAGACTGTGTGTGGCTCCCAGTAGACTGTGTGTGACTCCCAGCAGACTGTGTGTGGCTCCCAGCAGACTGTGTGTGGCTCCCCACAGACTGTGTGTGGCTCCCAGTAGACTGTGTGTGGCTCCCAGTAGACTGTGTGTGACTCCCAGCAAACTGTGTGGCTCCCAGCAGACTGCGTGTGGCTCCCAGCAGACTGTGTGTGACTCCCAGCAGACTGCGTGTGGCTCCCAGCAGACTGTGTGTGGCTGCCAGCACACTGTGTGTGACTCCCAGTAGACTGTGAGTGACTCCCAGCAGAATGTGTGTGGCTCCCAGCAGACTGTGTGTGACTCCCAGTAGACGGTGTGACTCCCAGTAGACGGTGTGACTCCCAGCAGACTGTGTGACCCCCAGCAGACTGTGTGTGGCTCCCAGCAGACTGTGTGGCTCCCAGTAGACTGTGTGTGGCTCCCAGCAGACTGTGTGTGGCTCCCAGCAGACTGTGTGTGGCTCCCAGCAGACTGTGTGTGGCTCCCCACAGACTGTGTGTGGCTCCCAGTAGAGTGTGTGTGACTCCCAGCAGATTGTGTGTGACTCCCAGTAGACTGTGTGGCTCCCATCAGACTGTGTGGCTCCCAACAGACTGTGTGTGGCTCCCAGTAGAGTGTGTGTGACTTCCAGCATACTGTGTGGCTCCCAGCAGACTGTGTGTGACTCGCAGCAGACTGTATGTAGCTCCCAGTAGACTGTGTGGCTCCCAGTAGACTGTGTGTGGCTCCCATCAGACTGTGTGTGACTCCCAGAAGACTGTGTGTGGATCCCAGCAGACTGTGTGTGACTCCCAGTAGACTGTGAGTGACTCCCTGTAGACTGTGTGCGACTCCCAGCAGACTGTGTGTGGCTCCCCACAGACTGTGTGTGGCTCCCAGTAGACTGTGTGTGGCTCCCAGTAGACTGTGTGTGACTCCCAGCAGACTGTGTGTGGCTCACAGCAGACTGCGTGTGGCTCCCAGCAGACTGTGTGTGACTCCCAGCAGACTGTGTGTGGCTCCCAGTAGACGGTGTGTGACTCCCAGCAGACTGTGTGTGGCTCCCAGTGGACTGTGTGTGACTCCCAGCAGACTGTGTGTGACTCCCAGCAGACTGTGTGTGGCTCCCAGTAGACTGTGTGTGACTCCCAGCAGACTGTATGTGACTCCCAGTAGACTGCGTGTGGCTCCCAGTAGACTGTGTGTGGCTCCCAGCAGACTGTGTGTGGCTCCCAGCAGACTGTGTGTGACTCCCAGTAGACGGTGTGACTCCCAGTAGACGGTGTGACTCCCAGCAGACTGTGTGACTCCCAGCAGACTGTTTGTGGCTCCCAGCAGACTGTGTGGCTCCCAGTAGACTGTGTGTGGCTCCCAGCAGACTGTGTGTGGCTCCCAGCAGATTGTGTGTAGCTCCCAGCAGACTGGGTGTGGCTCCCCACAGACTGTGTGTGGCTCCCAGTAGAGTGTGTGTGACTCCCAGCAGATTGTGTGTGACTTCCAGTAGACTGTGTGGCTCCCAGCAGACTGTGTGGCTCCCAACAGACTGTGTGTGGCTCCCAGAAGACTGTGTGTGGATCCCAGCAGACTGTGTGTGACTCCCAGTAGACTGTGAGTGACTCCCTGTAGACTGTGTGCGACTCCCAGCAGACTGTGTGTGGCTCCCCACAGACTGTGTGTGACTCCCCACAGACTGTGTGTGACTCCCAGCAGACAGTGTGTGGCTTCCCACAGACTGTGTGTGGATCCCAGCAGACTGTGTGTGGCTCCCAGTAGACTATGTGGCTCCCAGTAGACTGTGTGTGACTCCCAGCAGACTGTGTGTGACTCCCAGAAGACTGTGTGTGGATCCCAGCAGACTGTGTGTGACTCCCAGTAGACTGTGAGTGACTCCCAGTAGACTGTGTGGCTCCCAGCAGACTGTGTGTGACTCCCAGCAGACTGTGTGTGGCTCCCAGTAGACGGTGTGACTCCCAGTAGACGGTGTGTGGCTCCCAACAGACTGTGAGTGACTCCCAGTAGACTGTGTGCGACTCCCAGCAGACTGTGTGTGGCTCCCCACAGACTGTGTGTGACTCCCTACAGACTGTGTGTGACTCCCATCAGACAGTGTGTGGCTTCCCACATACTGTGTGTGGATCCCAGCAGACTGTGTGTGACTCCCAGCAGACTGTGTGTGGCTCCCAGCAGACTGTGTGTGACTCCCAGCAGACTGCGTGTGGCTCCCAGCAGACTGTGTGTGGCTCTCAGTAGACTGTGTGACTCCCAGCAGACTGTGTGCGGCTCCCAGTAGACTGTGTGTGGCTCCCAACAGACTGTGTGTGGCTCCCAACAGACTGTGTGTGACTCCCAGTAGACTGTGTGGCTCCCAGTAGACTGTGTGTGGCTCCCAACAGACTGTGTGTGGCTCCCAGCAGACTGTGTGTGGCTCCCAGCAGACTGTGTGTGACTCCCAGTAGACTGTGTGTGACTCCCAGTAGACTGCGTGTGGCTCCCAACAGACTGTGTGTGACTCCCAGTAGACGGTGTGACTCCCAGTAGACGGTGTGACTCCCAGTAGACGGTGTGACTCCCAGCAGACTGTGTGACTCCCAGTAGACTGTGTGTGGCTCCTTGCAGACTGTGTGTGACTCCCAGTAGACTGTGTGTGGCTCCCAGTAGACGGTGTGACTCCCAGCAGACTGTGTGACTCCCAGCAGACTGTGTGTGACTCCCAGCAGACTGTGTGGCTCCCAGTAGACTGTGAGTGACTCCCAGCAGACTGTGTGTGGCTCCCAGTAGACTGTGTGTGGCTCCCAGCAGACTGTGTGTGGCTCCCAGCAGACTGTGTGTGACTCCCAGCAGACTGCGTGTGGCTCCCAACAGACTGTGTGTGGCTCCCAGTAGACTGTGTGTGGCTCCCAGTAGACTGTGTGTGACTCCCAGCAGACTGTGTGTGACTCCCAGTAGACTGTGAGTGACTCCCAGTAGACTGTATGTGACTCCCAGCAGACTGTGTGTGACTCCCAGTAGACTGTGTGTGGCTCCCAGTAGAATGTGTGTAACTCCCAGCAGACTGTATGTAGCTCCCAGTAGACTGTGTGTGGCTCCCAGTAGACTGTGTGACTCCCAGCAGACTGTGTGTGGCTCCCAGTAGACTGTGTGGCTCCCAGCAGACTGTGTGACTCCCAGCAGACTGTGTGTGGCTCCCAGTAGACTGTGTGTGGCTCCCAGTAGACTGTGTATGGCTCCCAGTAGACTGTGTGTGGCTCCCAGTAGACTGCGTGTGGCTCCCAGCAGACTGTGTGTGGCTCCCAGCAGACTGTGTGTGGCTCCCAGTAGAGTGTGTGTGACTCCCAGCAGACTGTGTGTGACTCCCAGTAGACTGTGTGTGACTCCCAGCAGACTGTGTGGCTCCCAGCAGACTGTGTGGCTCCCAGCAGACTGTGTGACTCCCAGCAGACTGTGTGTGACTCCCAGTAGACTGTGTGTGGCTCCCAGCAGACTGTGTGTGACTCCCAGCAGACTGTGTGTGGCTCCCAGCAGACTGTGTGTGACTCCCAGTAGACTGTGTGTGACTCCCAGTAGACTGTGTGTGGCTCCCAACAGACTGTGTGTGGCTCCCCAAAGATCCGGTGCCAGGAGTCTGTCCGGGGGAGAGCAGTAAAGCAGTCATCTGAGAGACGATACCGCCGCGGCCGCCGGCCGAATGGCGGCGTCTTCCGGCGATAACACGGCGCCACACACTGTTCTGCACCGGGCGGCGGCGGTCGCAGGAGGAGCGGAACGGATGGCTTGGCAGTGAAGCATACCGTATGCTACGGAGAAAGTTGGCCAGAAAGACAGAGGAAAGCACAGTGGCGGTTCTAGAGAGGGGGCCACCGGGGTCTTGACCCCCCCCCCCCTTTGGGCTGTTAAGGGGCACCACCGCGCCAGGGGCACCAGGGGCATCACCGCCCCGGGGCACCACCAACAATCCCAAATAAAGCAAAAGTAAAGCAAAAATAAAGCAAAAATAAAGCAAAAATAAAGCAAAAATAAAACAAGAATAAAGCAAACAATCCCAAAATAAAGAAAAAAAAGAAGAAAAAAGTAAAGCAAAAAATGCTGCGACGCTACGCGGCGCACATAATTCAGTGTTCTTTGAACCAAGGGCACCACCGTGCCGCGCCTTTTTTTTCTCTTTTTTCCCGGACCGGCCTATAGCCATTTTCCGGGGAGGGGAAATTACCTCTGGCAATTTGCCAGGCAAAGACTTACGTTAACCGGTTTATGTGGACCCGGAGCAAACTAGGGAGTAGGGTAGCTATTTTACGTTAGTTTATTGTTCAAAGTAAATATAATATCTAACGTTACGTTAAGTATTTCGTTCAAGGTCAAAAATAATATATACATTACGTTAAGTATTTCGTTCAAGGTCAAAAATAAGTAAAACACGAGACACACATTCATACATATTTTATTACATACACTCAATACACTTGAACACAGTGTCAGTGTTGATGGAGCCGGGGGTGCCATCATTGCAGCAACGGGAGACTGTTGCCAGTCTCCCTGGCTCCGGTGCCTCGGCGAGACCTGGTTGTGGGGTGTGTGCCCACGCGGGGGCACCACCAGTGACGGAAGGCGGCACTGTGTGGCGAGGGGAGGTACCGGGGCACCGTACCTCCTTGAATCCAGGAGGGGGAATAATGGCCTGGTGCTGCCATGAAATCACAAGCATTGGTCGCTGGAAAACTTTTTTTCTCGCGAAATGATGCTAAATTAGAATTGCTAAATTGTGCAAAAAGTCCCTTCATGCCTCTCGTCCCTTGGGCTATGAAGGGACACCAACGTGCCTTTATACCAGAGGCAACAACGTATCGGACTCGAGGGGCCCTGGTGGCCCTCGGGAGTCGGGATCCGCTTCCATAGGCGGTGGAACAGAGGGGGCACCGGGCACCGTGCCCCCTTCAATCCAGGAGGATGGGAAGGCGGGGCAACAATGCCCTGGTGCCGTGGTGCCCCCATCAAATTGCTGAAAACCCAGCTATTGTGCGAAATTCATGCGCGCTTAGTGAGGCGGTTGTGTTGACGTCGCGCTCCCTTTTAACTGTTTTTTAGGGAGTTTATCGGCAGTTAGGGCCTTTCCCGGCCGTTCAGGACTGACCGATCTTGTCAGAGACCGTTCTTAATTAAATTCAGCACTGTGCGTACCCGGCCTAGGACTGTATGCCGGTGTGCGATTGAGGGTGTACCCGTGAATCGCCGCCATCACCGAGGTCCTGCTCGGAGCACGGCAGGTATGACGTCACACAACAGGATTCGGCAACGCTGATTGGCTCAGCCGCTGAGACTCCACATCCGTGACGTCGCAGCCTGGCGCCGCCTCGCCGGCGTGGCGCAGCTCGAGCAGCTGTCTCTGAGGGCGCGGCCGCGACCGGTCGGTCACGTGACTGAGGAGACCGGAGGTGGCGCCACGTGGCGGTGGTTCGGCAAGGCTCAACTTCCACGAGATGCGAACGGCACTGCTGCTGGCGCTGCTCGCGGCTGCCTGCCGGGAAATAGATGGCGCCCCGCCTCTGTCTCTGCCGATACCAGTCGTGTCCGGCACGGTCAAGGTGCGATACTTCAGGTCTCGGGTCCCATACAGCGCCAACTGGGACGCATGTCGGCAACTCGGGAGGATCAGCTATCAGCCCTCGCCACTCCTAGCCGGCGACATCGAGCTGAACCCGGGCCCCGGGTCAGGCCGGCAGCCGGCGGCGGATCGGGCCGCGGCCTCGCCCGCTGCCCCGCCGACTACACTCACCGCCTACCATGCTAATGTGCGGAGTCTCAAGAAGCAGCTCGGCAGCCTCAGAGCCATTGCCCCGGCCTTGACTCAATATGACGTCGTCTCGTTTTCCGAGACGTGGTTAAACGATAACGTCTCTGACTCCGAGTTGGAACTGGGTTTTGAGAACCACACCTGGTTTCGTCGCGATCGCGGGTCGCTAGGTGGCGGTGTTGCCTGTGCGATCAGGACATCTCTTCTGCCGATGCGTCTTCCCGGCCCGGACGCCACCGAGATTCTTCTCGTCCGCCTTCGACGAGCGGCTCTCACGGTCGCGGTCTGCTACCGCCCGCCGGACGACGACGCGGCGCTGGAGCGGCTGACGGCCGCGCTGTCCGACGTCGATCCTGGCCAGCGGCTGCTCGTCATTGGGGACTTTAACCTGCCAGAGATAGAGTGGACGGAGGGGGCGGAGGGGGGCGGGGTGCCGGCGCTGCGGCGGGCATCTGCGCGGGCGAGCCGCTTCCTGGACGCCTGTGACGTGGTTGGCCTCAGACAGTGGGTTACCGAGCCCACCCGCGGCCAGCACGTGCTCGACCTGGTGCTGTCTCGCCGTGCACCGGCGCGAGTGTTCGTGCGTGATTGCGCGCTGGCCACTGACCACCGGGAGACGGTGGCTGAGCTCCGGCTGCCCGTCGAGCGGGTCCCTGTCGTCAGTCGGCGCACCGCGCTCAACTACAGGCGCGCCGACTTCGACGGTCTACGCCGCTCCCTGTCTCTCCTACCGTGGTCTGCGCTGCTGGACGGCGCCGGGATCGACGAGGCTGTGGACACGTTCTACGAGCTGTTGAACGCCGCCATCGCGGATCACGTGCCCACAGTTGTGCTCCGCCGCAAACTACCGCCCTGGTTTGACGCGACCGTGCGTGCAGCGCTGCGACTTAAGGAGGCGGCCTTCCGTCGCATGAGACGCGTGGGGGGGCCTGACGCCGAGCGAGACTTTGTGGATAAAAGACGTGAATTTAAATCTGTATCTGAGGTCAAATATTTTGAATATCTCAAAAACCTGACTGATGATTTTAACACTAACCCTAAGCGAGTGTGGTCGTTTTACAAATGTCTGGCTAAGAAATCATCGGTATCTCCCGTTCTTATCTCGTCTGACGGTGACCGGGTGACCTGTGATGAGGCTAGGGCCACGCTGTTAAATGACTCGTTTGCAGCCAAGTTTACCGATCCTGCCGTTACCCGGCTGCCACCCGCGCCGGCGTACTCGCTTGACAATCTCGCTCATTTTTATGTCACCGACTCCGCTGTTCTCGCCGCGCTGAAGGCTGTGTCCCCCTACAAAGCATGTGGCCCAGACAATGTTAGCGCTCGCATTGTTGCTGAGTGTGCCGAGGAGCTGGCCGTGCCTATGGGTATACTGTGCCGGGCCTCAGTCGCGTCGGGTGTCTTTCCAAAACGGTGGAAAAGTGCCAATATCGTTCCAATCTTTAAAAAAGGTGACAAGAAGCTTCCATCCAATTATAGGTCGGTGTCATTGCTCCCATTGTTTGGCAAGGTACTGGAGCGTGTAGTGTATGATCAGTTGTTCAGACATGTGTCCCCCGCCATAACTGCGGAGCAGCACGGCTTTATGCCTCGACGCTCATGTATGACGAACCTCGCCGTTTACTTACGTTCAGCATGGGAGGCCATATCGGCCGGATGTCAGACAGATGCCATATATACAGACTATTCGGCCGCTTTTCAAAGCGTTAATCATACGCTACTCATTCACAAGCTCAAACAGTCGTTTCACGTGCGCGACTTTGCATTAAAATGGATTGTCTCGTATCTGTCCGATAGACGCCAAAGAGTTATAGTGAACGGCAAAACCTCGCCGAACTGGCAACCGGTGGTATCTGGGGTGCCTGAAGGATCCCTCCTAGCCCCGCTTCTCTTTTCACTTTTCATTAATGATCTTCCGGCCTCCATCAGTTCAAGCTGCCTTATGTACGCTGACGACGTAAAAATTTTCCGTAGGATTACATCCCCTTCCGACTGTCAGGAGCTGCAGCGCGACGTCGACCGCCTCACGGCTTGGTCCGCCTGCTGGGGTCTCACGCTTAACCCGTCAAAGTGCCAGTCGTTCACTGTGACCCTGAGACGCGCACCTGTCCAGATCGCATATAGCATAGGAGGTACTGTTTTAGAGCATGTCGACCGGATCCGTGACCTTGGCATTATTATTGACAGCAAACTGACGTTTGCCCGGCATGTTGACCACGCAGTGAAACGGGCTAACCGAGCCCTCGGTCTTCTCATGCGATCTTTCCAGACCGGTATTAGACCAGGGAAGTTCCGCAGATCAGCTTTGTTAACCGCGTACTTCGCCAACGTACGGTCTATCCTGGAGTACGGTAGTGTGATCTGGACGGGGGCGGCCAAAACCCACACGGCGCGAGTAGACCGAGTTCAGCACAAATTCCTCATGTGGCTACTCAGTCACACTTCATCCGGACACGCACCCTCCCTCTCGTACGAAAATTTGCTGCATCATTTCACGCTTCCCTCTCTCAATTCCCGTCGAACGCAGCACGACATTCTCTTTATCCGAAACATTTTCCGGCAAAAAATCGACTGCGCGGATCTACTTTCCAGTTTTGCTTTACACGCCCCTACTCGGTCTACTCGCGCCAACAAACTGTTCGGTGAACCTCGCGCGCGTGTGATCACTGTGCAGTCGGGAATGTTTTGTCGTTTGCCGCGTGTGGCGAACGCCTTTTTAAATTGCACAAACCATGCTGACGTTTTTAATGACACGTTCTGTGCTTTTAAACGCATCGTCATCAAGTATGTAAGCCAACTGTGATATTGTGACCAAGTGACTAACTTATTTTATATGTATATCTGACCAAGCAACTAACTTATGTTTATATTGTATTTGACTTCACCTGTAAGTGGAGGCATTCTCTGTTGGTGATAGAACGAATAAATAAATAAAAAAAGAAATGGTGCGAAATGGTGCAAAATTAAGAGACAAAAACGCGCCGCTTCGCGGCGCATATTACATACCTGTGTCCTGATAAATCATCGATGTCACGACTCACGATGTTGGTTGACTATCGTTTTGTTGTTGTCGCGAACCAACCCATGGTGCCCGCTATTTGGGTTTGTGTATAATGTCGTTCATAGCTGGAAATCCATGAAACGTATTTAAAACTGGTAAGCAACTGCACCCAAGCTGTTATAATTGTGTGATTAAAAAGTCGAAAATATCACATTTGTGTGCCACTGCGGCGAAATTCCTTCTATCTTTGCGGTGGAAGAATCTCATTGAGTCGCTGCATTGATGCCCTTGGGCTGATATATATTGATTATAGAATCTTTCAATTTCTTTTAGAGTCTAGTTATCCAGACCAAACAAAATAAGCAAAAATATCCGGGCCGCTACGCGGCGCAAATCAATCAGTGTTCTTTTCCAGTACAAAAGGGTCTAATATAGACAGTATACACTGGCGGCCGCAAGGGGGATGGGGGCGATGGTATTTGACCTTACATAGGGGGGGGCAACATGTCTTTTGGCCGGAGTTGCTGTTGGCCGGGATTGCATATTGGAATACGTGTCTCGATAAGACAAACACATTGGTACCGTTTTCACTTCTTTATCTGCATTATGTCGATAGTTATTGACAAAACAGTGTTGGCGGTCACAAAATTGACCTGACCTAAGTCACCGATATCAGAAATCCGAGATAAACAACTTGTAGGTTTCTATGATCTTATGAAATCCTGTAAGTTTGAAACCGATCGGTCTAAAACTGTGGCTGCGGTACTACCGGAAACATTTTGGAGGTGGGGTCATCACGTGACCTGGTCTGGTGACCTGACTTGAGATAACCCGAAGTCAAGAATTTCACATAATGTGTGTAGTTCATTTCCAAACAGGTATGAAAAATGGTTGCGCTGCGTGCCGCTGTTTTTGTGCTATCCTTGAAAGACCTTAGGGGTGAGCGGATTTCGCCCCCCCCCCCCCTCCGCCCCTCCAGGGCGCGTGTTAAGATATAGATGTACTTTTTCAATTTGCATCCTATCGAATACTCGATAAACAACTATGGGGAGACCGTAAAAACGACAAACTACTGCTGTAGGCGCCAAATGACCATTTTGGGTCGGCACGCCCGAAAACACAAATTATTTTCATTAAATATTTGTGTCAATCCAAAGGAGATTTGCGGTAAAGATTTGCGGACAATGTAAAAATGTACCTATGGTATTAAGCGGACGTTTATGTAATGGGCCGTGAATGTGGTATGGGGGCTGTAAATTGAGAATGATTGAGCTGTTGGAACATTGATAGCTTCAGGCGTTTATACAATTTTTTGTAAAAAGGTAAATGCAATAATCTAGCAAATTCGCCTATAACATATTATATGAATATGACTGCCCGTTAAAACGATATCAATGGACTGTGGAAAAGGCAGAGTAAGTGCGACTTTTCGTGGACAAGAACAGGTGAAATTAAAATAAGTAATCTCATGCCTGCCCCCCCCCCCCCCCCCCCCTCCCAGTCAAATTTCTTTAGACGAGTCTCTGGTTCTTCCTAAAGTTTGAGCAGTGATTAGAATAAGACATATTTATTATTGAAGTCTAGCTATGTAAAAGCAAAACATCGCGCCGAAACAACTACACTTACTTTACAAACGATTAGATCCATTGCACAAAACACTGGAGCCCACTGGAGCCTCAGTCCTGCACCGCCCCACGCTCACGGCCGCTTCCTAGCCCACTGGAGCCTCAGTCCTGCACCGCCCCACGCTCACGGCCGCTTCCTAGCCCACTGGAGCCTCAGTCCTGCACCGCCCCACGCTCACGGCCGCTTCCTAGCCCACTGGAGCCTCAGTCCTGCACCGCCCCACGCTCACGGCCGCTTCCTAGCCCACTGGAGCCTCAGTCCTGCACCGCCCCACGCTCACGGCCGCTTCCTAGCCCACTGGAGCCTCAGTCCTGCACCGCCCCACGCTCACGGCCGCTTCCTAGCCCACTGGAGGAGCCTCAGTCCTGCACCGCCCCACGCTCACGGCCGCTTCCTAGCCCACTGGAGCCTCAGTCCTGCACCGCCCCACGCTCACGGCCGCTTCCTAGCCCACTGGAGCCTCAGTCCTGCACCGCCCCACGCTCACGGCCGCTTCCTAGCCCACTGGAGCCTCAGTCCTGCACCGCCCCACGCTCACGGCCGCTTCCTAGCCCACTGGAGCCTCAGTCCTGCACCGCCCCACGCTCACGGCCGCTTCCTAGCCCACTGGAGCCTCAGTCCTGCACCGCCCCACGCTCACGGCCGCTTCCTAGCCCACTGGAGCCTCAGTCCTGCACCGCCCCACGCTCACGGCCGCTTTCTGATTGTTTTCTGTCTTCTTTAACGACGCATCAGCAGGGCCTATTTTAACATGTTAACTGGGGGAAATGCCCCCCCCCTACCAGTGAGTAGTTTTACCCCCCCCCCCCCCCAGTCAAGAAATGCTGCCCACCCTGAATTCAGTATTTCCATGTCAGTTTTCGCTTGATAGGTTTTCAATTAAAATAAAACATGCTTACCTGGTGATAAATGCATACAAATCAAATGCAAATGTCATGATATTCCTAAGTTGTAGTATTTCCCAGCCAAAATAAATATCTTTAAAATTATTTCCGGAATATCTTGAATTGCAATATCCTTTGAACAATTGCTCATTTGCGGCAGAGTGGGGGAGACCGTGGTTTGTTGGATCAGGAACGTCGCCACACAATTGGGAGTGGGTGGGGGCAACTGCTGAGCCGATTGTGTTCGAATTTGGTGTGTGGTTAGGGATCTCTCAGCTGCTACTTCCCTACAAGTCAGGAGTGGGGTGCCAGATGCACGTGCGCACGTGTGCACCACGTATTTGTATTTCAGAAACTACTTCCCTGATCGAGTTCAAATTCACTATGCATTTCCTTTGCGTTCGCTCGTTCATCGCCAACTACGGCGCCTTACTGGTTCGGTAAAAAAAAGTTATGGAAGAAAAATGACGAATGATCTCAGCGTGAATAGATTTTACCTCGTGGAGGTCACAGGATAAAAATATCACATGGATCTTTGCATTGGCGGATCCAGAACGGGTGATTTGGGGGGGGGCAAAATCTCAAAAAGTCTCACACAATTCTGAAAACGCATCGGATTTGGCTTGCTTATGCATTCATTGATAGCTGATTTAAAACTAACTTTCCTTAGAAAAAGTTGCTTAGATTTTCTTCTATATCAGGAAATGTGTAAATCTTGCGCCGATTTCTGGCGGTTGGGGGGGGGGGCAATTGCCCATTTTGCCCAACCGTAGATCCGCCACTGGGTATTTTGCAAAAGATGCGGGACTCTGGTGAAAATTGGGCAAATTTAACCATTTCCTGTGGATTTATATGCATTTTCATGTTTCCCCAATGACTTATAATTGGAAGGTCGCAAAATAGACTTCACCTTAGGTCACCGATATGAAAAATCATCCGAAATAGCAGCATTGTAGATGTGTATGACCTGATTAAATCCTGTGAGTATCTAACTGATCGGTCAAACAATGTGGCTGCGGCACGACCTTACATTTTTTGGAGGTGGAAGAGCACTAGACTTGACCTAGTGACGTGACCTGAGGAGACCCGAGGTAACAAATTAACAGGATTTGGGCAATTGATAGGTAAGCAGTTGTACCAAAAATGGCGGTGCGAAATGGCGTCGTTTTCCGCTATTTCCAAAAAAAACTAAGGGGGGAAGGGTATCCGACTCACTAGCGGATCCAGGGGGCGGACATTAGGGACACATTCCCCCCCCCCCCTCCACCCCCACAGGAATCTAGGGGGGGAATGCAATACAAGTATACCCACTGCGCGTTCCCTGCACTGAACGTGAAAAACAATGATCTTGGGAGAAAACTTCATGAAAACGGAAGTTTTTCTTCTTCTCTCAAGTGATTGAATTTGAAGTTTGTATGTATCTCTTTCTTTCAATGATAGGCAAAACAGCGCACCTGATGCAATTTAAGCAGCCCCGGTGACACGCGCCCCGCTGGGGGGGGGGGGGCAGAATCTGCCCCCTCACGGATCTTCGCAATAACTTTAACACTGTGATAGATATCAACGTGAAACTTTTAGTACCTTATACTGCATCAATGCTACGTCTTCTTACCCAATTTCAATGCAATTTATGTAGTATTTTGGGAGATAAAAACTGTTTAATGACCGTCATTTGTTTTACCTTATTTTTTCAGTACCTTATACTGCATCAATGCTACGTCTTCTTACCCAATTTCAATGAAATTCATGTAGTATTTTGGGAGATAAAAACTGTTTAATGACCGTCATGTCATGCCATTTTTGGTAGAAAAACAATAAATGTTGGGGAAATGGTAAAAAATAGAGTTTGAAAGCAAATTGCAAATAAAAACGGCAAAAGAAGGGAAATTATATTTTCTTCCAAATGGCTATCTCGAATTTGTGATTTGTTTGGTTTTTGACCTCCCCATTTTTTTTCTCTCGGAAAACATGTCTAGTAAGTCAATTTTTGTGAATTTGAAAAGTGAATTTCTTAAGCTCGAATACCAAAATAAGGTGACCGGCCCAAATCCGCGGAGAAAAAAAATTGGGGATATCTTTTTGACACAAAAATATGCCCCCAAAAATGGGGGTAACTCCCCCCCCCCCCCCCCCCCCCCCCCCCCCCCCCCCCTTCAGTGGTTTTCCCTTAAAATAGGCCATGCGCATCAGTCAGTATTGACTATTAGCGTTGATGTCTTGTGTCTTAGTCTTGAGTCGTCAGTTTGTCAGTCGTCTTGACACGCGCCACATGCGCCGTCGGCAACGAATGCCACGCTCACGACCGCTTCCCGACTGGCCGCACCCCACCGCTCTCGGCCCGTGATGCGGACTCGTGGCCGCAGGCGATGCCGTGCTATGCGGTGCAGTCTAACTGTCAAAGCGGTGCTCGACACGCACGGGGAAAGGGGATCAGTCAAGGTAAACACAAAAGTCATAAGGAACAAGTATGATTTAACGAAAAGTACACGTGAATCTTCCTTCAGTAACCATATTACAGCGTTCCTATATATAGTTGTGCTGACCATTCCTGTGCTGTATTATGAGAATAGTCAATAGCATACTCAGCTCGTACTTGTATTGGCATCTTTTGTATAGCTGAAGTAGACATATCTTGGTCAGGTGAATGTGTGTCAAGTTCATCACAGGTGCAGCCACAGCGAAACCCAGTTGGCGACATCTGATGTGCCAGCTTTAATAGTAGGAAACACCTGCGTAATTGTCTCATATGTTGGACGGTTCGGTGCTGCTCCGGCCTGTGTAGGTGTCTGTGGGTCAGTCAGTGCCCCTGGCGCAGAGCCGGTGTGCGCGTGTCGGTGTGTGCGTGCGTCATGTTGATTCTCTCTGTGTCCCTGCTCTGTATCCGTTTGTCTCTGGTACATGGCAGTATTCCAGTCAGCCTGGATGGAGCTATCAGCGAGAAGTCCGGAGACTTAGTGGCGGATGATCGTGTCACTTTAAATGAAGGTGAGAGAAGCAACGAATTCGGAGTTGATGGTGTGAGTCATACAAGTTCTGCCGTCCGGTACATCTGTCACGCTTCGCCTCTATCTACACGATAACAATACGTTAACTAACAATCCGCACCGGACAGCACCATTTTCATCAATGCAAATATCAAACTCTGTCCACAAATTGCCATCCATAAAAAGTGCGAAGTGTATTAATACGCTATTGGAAGGGCCATGTATCGTGGGCCCTTAATACACGATTGGAAGGGCCATGTATCTTGGGCCCTTAACCCTATTTGTAACAGGCTCCTGGCTACCCCTATTTGTAACAGGGGGGGGGGGCGGATTCCGCCCCCCCCCCCCCAGAGATCTCGAGATCTACCCGTCCGATTTTCGAAAATGAAACGGCGTTTGGTTCCCCTCAACACGATCTACATTTCTAAATAATAACAAAATCTACATTTTTGATAGGGGGGCAACAGGGGGGCAAAAACCACAAATTGTAGTGGTATTTTTGATCCGATATAGCTTTCATGTTTATCGACCGATTTGAACATAACTAATAGGAATCGATAGAGATTGAATTGGAAATTGATATATGACGGTGAAGTTTGAAAATTCAAAAATCATAGGCGTGTGCAGGTCACTCAATATGGGGGTGAAGTAAATACGTAATAAAAAAATATATTGTTCTTTTGATAAATGAAATGGTATGTGATTGTGACATTAGACAAAACGGTTATACATCATATTTTTTGCCATAGGCGGTACCAGGTTAGTGAAAAAGGGAGGTTAATTGGGAAAAAATATTAACCGCAGACAAGTTGCTACCCAGCACTATAAATATGTTACTGATCGTAGATATTTCCTTTTTGCATATTTCACTTCATCATAGGCGTATCCAGGATCCAAACTGGGGCGGTGCAAGACATTTTGAAAAGTATATTATCCGCTATTATGATACTAACTAGTCAACAGTGACTATTTCACTTACAACTTCAATTGACATTGCTTACCCCCCTTTTTACCCTACCTGGACTCTCCTATTATCTTATAATCGTTCGTAGAGTAGCCTGTGGTGCGTGTTTCATTCGAAAACTGCAGTATGTTATGTCATTGTACGCCCATGCCTCTTAGTTTCCTTGCAATAATATGACCCCCTTTCTTCCATTCCTGAGCGCGCCTCTGCCAAAAATGACTTTATTCCCTTTTCTGGCCTCATATGTGCATATATCATTATAATCTAAACGTCTATTGCGCCGTTATCGCTGGCATATCGTCATCTCTATGCCAGTCACCCCCCTTTTCATGTTCCTGAACACGCCCCTGAAATTCTATATGTAATAAATTATGCAAATAATGGAAGCAGAAGCTATCTTTTACATCTTGATGGCTATAAAAGCCCCTTACATCGCTGTATTGGCTTCCCGCCAAGCATTGAATACTTCCTGGAAACCCCTCCTTTTCAAGCCCCTGAAACCACCTCTGCCATGCAATTTTTATGATATTTCATTAACATTAACTAATTTGCACTTGTTGCAATCACCGTAAACTGATGTAACTCATTTATACTTGATGCAGTTAGGAAGAAACCGTGAAGATCGCATTTCCGTATTATCGCCCAATTTCGCCTCCGAACCCACCCAAAACTGGGCCCTAGAACAGCCTCTGTTCAGGTTAAGAACTCAAAATTTTGACCCCAAATGCGGTATTCAATTCTATGAAAAGTCCGAAAATTTTATGGCCCTGCTCCCAGCCGTTCTGAAGATTTCTGCGAAAAACATGAGGGGGGGGGGGGGCGGAATCCGCCCCCCCCCTGTTACAAATAGGGTTAATACACGATTTGAAGGGCCATGTATCGTGGGCCCTTAATACACGATTGGAAGGGCCATGTATCTTGGGCCCTTAATACACGATTGGAAGGGCCATGTATCGTGGGCCCTTAATACATGATTGGAAGGGCCATGTATTGTGGGCCCTTAATACACGATTGGAAGGGCCATGTATCGTGGGCCCTTAATACACGATTAAAAGGGCCATGTATCGTGGGCCCTTAATACACGATTGGAAGGGTCATGTATCGTGGGCCCTTAATACACGATTGGAAGGGCCATGTATCGTGGGCCCTTAATACACGTTTGGAAGGGCCATGTATCGTGGGCCCTTAATACACAATTGGAAGGGCCATGTATCGTGGGCCCTTAATACACGATTGGAAGGGCCATGTATCTTGGGCCCTTAATACACGATTGGAAGGGCCATGTATCGTGGGCCCTTAATACACGATTGGAAGGGCCATGTATCTTGGGCCCTTAATACACGATTGGAAGGGCCATGTATCGTGGGCCCTTAATACACGATTGGAAGGGACATGTATCGTGGGCCCTTAATACACGATTGGAAGGGCCATGTATCGTGGGCCCTTAATACACGATTGGAAGGGCCATGTATTGTGGGCCCTTAATACACGATTGGAAGGGCCATGTATCTTGGGCCCTTAATACACGATTGGAAGGGCCATGTATCGTGGGCCCTTAATACACGATTGGAAGGGCCATGTATCGTGGGCCCTTAATACACGATTGGAAGGGCCATGTATCGTGGGCCCTTAATACACGATTGGAAGGGCCATGTATCGTGGGCCCTTAATACACGATTGGAAGGGCCATGTATCGTGGGCCCTTAATACACGATTGGAAGGGCCATGTATCGTGGGCCCTTAATACACGATTGGAAGGGCCATGTATCGTGGGCCCTTAATACACGATTGGAAGGGCCATGTATCGTGGGCCCTTAATACACGATTGGAAGGGCCATGTATCGTAGGCCCTTAATACACGATTGGAAGGGCCATGTATCGTGGGCCCTTAATACACGATTGGAAGGGCCATGTATCGTGCGCCCTTAATACACGATTGGAAGGGCCATGTATCGTGGGCCCTTAATACACGATTGGAAGGGCCATGTATCGTGGGCCCTTAATACACGATTGGAAGGGCCATGTATCGTGGGCCCTTAATACACGATTGGAAGGGTCATGTATCGTGGGCCCTTAATACACGATTGGAAGGGCCATGTATCGTGCGCCCTTAATACACGATTGGAAGGGCCATGTATCGTGGGCCCTTAATACACGATTGGAAGGGCCATGTATCGTGGGCCCTTAATACACGATTGGAAGGGCCATGTATCGTGGGCCCTTAATACACGATTGGAAGGGCCATGTATCGTGGGCTGCTGCAAAATAGGATTGTTGTGACGTCAGTTCTGGGCAGACACCATTTATCAGTAAAAACTCAACCCAACACAGAGAATGGCCAATGGTGATATACTGCAACATATAGCAATATAGCCGGCAAAAAAAAACACACCTAAAACTAGCCTGGCGGACACGATGAGCTGTAGAGTATTGTGGTACAGCCTACGGGTGTGTGACAACTTACTAATTACCAAAAACACACCTAAAACTAGGCTGGCGGACACGATGAGCTGTAGAGTATTGTGGTACAGCCTACGAGTGTGTGACAACTTACTAATTACCAAAAACACACCTAAAACTAGGCTGGCGGACACGATGAGCTGTAGAGTATTGTGGTACATCCTACGGGTGTGTGACAACTTACTAATTACCAAAAACACACCTAAAACTAGGCTGGCGGACACGATGAGCTGTAGAGTATTGTGGTACAGCCTACGAGTGTGTGACAACTTACTAATTACCAAAAACACACCTAAAACTAGCCTGGCGGACACGATGAGCTGTGGAGTATTGTGGTACAGCCTACGAGTGTGTGACAACTTACTAATTACCAAAAACACACCTAAAACTAGCCTGGCGGACACGATGAGCTGTGGAGTATTGTGGTACAGCCTACGAGTGTGTGACAACTTACTAATTACCAACTCCTGTCTCCTACTGTACGGTGTACACTCCTGAACACTGGGAGACGGTGTTTTATGGGAGACAGTTACTACGGTTCGTGGAAGCTGAATAGAACTAAGCTGATCATAGACCCATAGAACTGGTCGGAGATACTTTTTAGGGTGCCCGGCTGTCAGCGCGGGGACGTGCACGTGAATTACTGCCTATATGTGCCTGCAGTGTGGCTGTGATAACCCGCCGCCGAGTATGAGCGAGCTCTGTCGCGGGGTGACCGATCGTGTCTCGCCCGGTCCGAATGACTGACTGACTACTGACTGATGTCCCTCCACCGTCAGTGTGTGGCCGGCCTGCCAGCCTTTCTCGCCGGGTGGTGGGAGGTGAATGACTGACTGACTGATGTCCCTCCACCGTCAGTGTGTGGCCGGCCTGCCAGCCTCTCTCGCCAGGTGGTGGGAGGTGAATGACTGACTGACTGATGTCCCTCCACCGTCAGTGTGTGGCCGGCCTGCCAGCCTCTCTCGCCAGGTGGTGGGAGGTGACTGACTGAATGACTGACTGACTGACTGACTGACTGACTGACTGACTGACTGACTGACTGACTGATGTCCCTCCACCGTCAGTGTGTTGCTGGCCTGCCAGCCTCTCTCGCCGGGTGGTGGGAGGTGACTGACTGACTGACTGACTGACTGACTGATGTCCCTCCACCGTCAGTGTGTGGCCGGCCTGCCAGCCTCTCTCGCCGGGTGGTGACTGACTGACTGACTGACTGACTGACTGACTGGCTGACTGATGTCCCTCCACCATCAGTGTGTGGCCGGCCTGCCAGCCTCTCTCGCCGGGTGGTGACTGACTGACTGACTGACTGACTGACTGACTGATGTCCCTCCACCGTCAGTGTGTGGCCGGCCTGCCAGCCTCTCTCGCCGGGTGGTAGGAGGTGAATGACTGACTGACTGATGTCCCTCCACCGTCAGTGTGTGGCCGGCCTGCCAGCCTCTCTTGCCGGGTGGTGGGAGGTGAATGACTGACTGACTGATGTCCCTCCACAGTCAGTGTGTGGCCGGAAAGCCAGCCTCTCTCGCCGGGTGGTGACTGACTGACTGACTGACTGACTGACTGACTGACTGATGTCCCTCCACCGTCAGTGTGTGGCTGGCCTGCCAGTCTCTCTCGCCGGGTGGTGGGAGGTGAATGACTGACTGACTGATGTCCCTCCACCGTCAGTGTGTGGCCGGCCTGCCAGCCAATCTTGCCGGGTGGTGGGAGGTGAATGACTGACTGACTGATGTCCCTCCACAGTCAGTGTGTGGCCGGCCTGCCAGCCTCTCTCGCCGGGTGGTGACTGACTGACTGACTGACTGACTGACTGATGTCCCTCCACCGTCAGTGTGTGGCCGGCCTGCCAGCCTCTCTCGCCGGGTGGTGACTGACTGACTGACTGACTGACTGACTGATGTCCCTCCACCGTCAGTGTGTGGCTGGCCTGCCAGCCTCTCTCGCCGGGTGGTGACTGACTGACTGACTGACTGACTGACTGACTGACTGTCTGACTGACTGACTTACTGACTGACTGACTGACTGACTGACTGACTGACTGACTGACTGACTGATGTCCCTCCACCGTCAGTGTGTGGCCGGCCTGCCAGCCTCTCTCGCCGGGTGGTGGGAGGTGACTGACTGAATGAATGACTGACTGACTGACTGATGTCCCTCCACCGTCAGTGTGTGGCCGGCCTGCCAGCCTCTCTCGCCGGGTGGTAGGAGGTGAATGACTGACTGACTGATGTCCCTCCACCGTCAGTGTGTGGCCGGCCTGCCAGCCTCTCTTGCCGGGTGGTGGGAGGTGAATGACTGACTGACTGATGTCCCTCCACAGTCAGTGTGTGGCCGGAAAGCCAGCCTCTCTCGCCGGGTGGTGACTGACTGACTGACTGACTGACTGACTGACTGACTGATGTCCCTCCACCGTCAGTGTGTGGCTGGCCTGCCAGTCTCTCTCGCCGGGTGGTGGGAGGTGAATGACTGACTGACTGATGTCCCTCCACCGTCAGTGTGTGGCCGGCCTGCCAGCCAATCTTGCCGGGTGGTGGGAGGTGAATGACTGACTGACTGATGTCCCTCCACAGTCAGTGTGTGGCCGGCCTGCCAGCCTCTCTCGCCGGGTGGTGACTGACTGACTGACTGACTGACTGACTGATGTCCCTCCACCGTCAGTGTGTGGCCGGCCTGCCAGCCTCTCTCGCCGGGTGGTGACTGACTGACTGACTGACTGACTGACTGATGTCCCTCCACCGTCAGTGTGTGGCTGGCCTGCCAGCCTCTCTCGCCGGGTGGTGACTGACTGACTGACTGACTGACTGACTGACTGACTGTCTGACTGACTGACTTACTGACTGACTGACTGACTGACTGACTGACTGACTGACTGACTGACTGATGTCCCTCCACCGTCAGTGTGTGGCCGGCCTGCCAGCCTCTCTCGCCGGGTGGTGGGAGGTGAATGACTGAATGAATGACTGACTGACTGACTGATGTCCCTCCACCGTCAGTGTGTGGCCGGCCTGCCAGCCTCTTTCGCCAGGTGGTGGGCGGTGACTGACTGACTGACTGACTGACTGACTGACTGACTGACTGACTGACTGACTGATGTCCCTCCACAGTCAGTGTGTGGCCGGCCTGCCAGCCTCTCTCGCCGGGTGGTGACTGACTGACTGAATGACTGACTGACTGACTGACTGACTGACTGACTGACTGACTGACTGACTGACTGACTGACTGACTGACTGATGTCCCTCCACAGTCAGTGTGTGGCCGGCCTGCCAGCCTCTCTCGCCGGGTGGTGACTGACTGACTGACTGACTGACTGACTGACTGACTGACTGACTGACTGACTGACTGACTGACTGACTGACTGACTGACTGACTGACTGACTGACTGACTGACTGATGTCCCTCCACCGGCAGTGTGTGGCCGGCCTGCCAGCCTCTCTCGCCGGGTGGTGACTGACTGACTGACTGACTGACTGACTGACTGACTGACTGACTGACTGACTTACTGACTGACTGACTGACTGACTGACTGACTGACTGACTGACTGACTGATGTCCCTCCACCGTCAGTGTGTGGCCGGCCTGCCAGCCTCTCTCGCCGGGTGGTGGGAGGTGAATGACTGAATGACTGAATGACTGAATGACTGACTGACTGACTGACTGATGTCCCTCCACCGTCAGTGTGTGGCCGGCCTGCCAGCCTCTTTCGCCAGGTGGTGGGCGGTGACTGACTGAATTACTGACTGACTGACTGACTGACTGACTGATGTCCCTCCACCGTCAGTGTGTGGCCGGCCTGCCAGCCTCTCTCGCCAGGTGGTGGGAGGTGAATGACTGACTGACTGATGTCCCTCCACCGTCAGTGTGTGGCCGGCCTGCCAGCCTCTCTCGCCGGGTGGTGGGCGGTGACTGACTGAATGACTGACCGACCGACTGACTGATGTCCCTTCACCGTCAGTGTGTGGCCGGCCTGCCCAGCCTCTCTCGCCGGGTGGTGGGAGGTGACTGACTGACTGACTGACTGACTGACTGACTGATGTCCCTCCACCGTCAGTGTGTGGCCGGCCTGCCAGCCTCTCTCGCAGGGTGGTGGGCGGTGAATGACTGACTGACTGACTGACTGACTGATGTCCCTCCTCCGTCAGTGTGTGGCCGGCCTGCCAGCCTCTCTCGCCGGGTGGTGGGCGGTGACTGACTGACTGACTGACTGACTGACTGACTGATGTCCCTCCACCGTCAGTGTGTGGCCGGCCTGCCAGCCTCTCTCGCCGGGTGGTGGGCGGTGAATGACTGACTGACTGACTGACTAACTGATGTCCCTCCACCGTCAGTGTGTGGCCGGCCTGCCAGCCTCTCTCGCCGGGTGGTGGGCGGTGACTGACTGAATGACTGACTGACTGACTGACTGATGTCCCTCCACCGTCAGTGTGTGGCCGGCCTGCCAGCCTCTCTCGCCGGGTGGTGGGCGGTGAATGACTGACTGACTGACTGACTGACTGATGTCCCTCCACCGTCAGTGTGTGGCCGACCTGCCAGCCTCTCTCGCCGGGTGGTGGGCGGTGAATGACTGACTGACTGACTGACTGACTGATGTCCCTCCACCGTCAGTGTGTGGCCGGCCTGCCAGCCTCTCTCGCCGGGTGGTGGGCGGTGACTGACTGAATGACTGACTGACTGACTGACTGATGTCCCTCCACCGTCAGTGTGTGGCCGGCCTGCCAGCCTCTCTCGCCGGGTGGTGGGCGGTGACTGACTGAATGACTGACCGACCGACTGACTGATGTCCCTTCACCGTCAGTGTGTGGCCGGCCTGCCAGCCTCTCTCGCCGGGTGGTGGGAGGTGACTGACTGACTGACTGACTGACTGACTGACTGATGTCCCTCCACCGTCAGTGTGTGGCCGGCCTGCCAGCCTCTCTCGCAGGGTGGTGGGCGGTGAATGACTGACTGACTGACTGACTGACTGATGTCCCTCCTCCGTCAGTGTGTGGCCGGCCTGCCAGCCTCTCTCGCCGGGTGGTGGGCGGTGACTGACTGACTGACTGACTGACTGACTGACTGATGTCCCTCCACCGTCAGTGTGTGGCCGGCCTGCCAGCCTCTCTCGCCGGGTGGTGGGCGGTGAATGACTGACTGACTGACTGACTAACTGATGTCCCTCCACCGTCAGTGTGTGGCCGGCCTGCCAGCCTCTCTCGCCGGGTGGTGGGCGGTGACTGACTGAATGACTGACTGACTGACTGACTGATGTCCCTCCACCGTCAGTGTGTGGCCGGCCTGCCAGCCTCTCTCGCCGGGTGGTGGGCGGTGAATAACTGACTGACTGACTGATGTCCCTCCACCGTCAGTGTGTGGCCGACCTGCCAGCCTCTCTCGCCGGGTGGTGGGCGGTGAATGACTGACTGACTGACTAACTGACTGATGTCCCTCCACCGTCAGTGTGTGGCCGGCCTGCCAGCCTCTCTCGCCAGGTGGTGGGCGGGTGAATGACTGACTGACTGATGTCCCTCCACCGTCAGTGTGTGGCCGGCCTGCCAGCCTCTCTCGCCGGGTGGTGGGCGGTGAATGACTGACTGACTGACTACTGACTGATGTCCCTCCACCGTCAGTGTGTGGCCGGCCTGCCAGCCTCTCTCGCCGGGTGGTGGGTGGTGAATGACTGACTGACTGACTGACTGACTGATGTCCCTCCACCGTCAGTGTGTGGCCGGCCTGCCAGCCTCTCTCGCCGGGTGGTGACTGACTGACTGACTGACTGACTGACTGACTGAAGTCCCTCCACCGTCAGTGTGTGGCCGGCCTGCCAGCCTCTCTCACCGGGTGGTGGGCGGTGAATGACTGACTGACTGACTGACTGACTGATGTCCCTCCACCGTCAGTGTGTGGCCGGCCTGCCAGCCTCTCTCGCCGGGTAGTGGGAGGTGACTGACTGACTGACTGACTGACTGACTGATGTCCCTCCACCGTCAGTGTGTGCCGGCCTGCCAGCCTCTCTCGCCGGGTGGTGGGCGGTGAATGACTGACTGACTGATGTCCCTCCACCGTCAGTGTGTGGCCGGCCTGCCAGCCTCTCTCGCCGGGTGGTGGGCGGTGAATGACTGACTGACTGATGTCCCTCCACCGTCAGTGTGTGGCCGGCCTGCCAGCCTCTCTCGCCGGGTAGTGGGCGGTGAGGAGGCAGAGCGCGGCTCGTGGCCCCTGGCAGGCGGGGCTCGTCACCAAGACCGGCACCAGATACGCCCTGTACTGCGGCGGCACGCTCATCAGCAGCCGACTGGTGGTCACCGCCGCACACTGCACCAACATGTGAGACAACAACGCATTGTAGGTAATAGCATGCGAGACATCACCACAGTCCACTGCACCAATAGTTCAGGCTGCATTGCAGGTCATTCCTTTGAAATTTGAAGAGAGCTTCGCAACCATCCGCATTCGACAATGGTGTTATGTTGCGTCATGATAGATCTCCATATCAGTAGTCAGCTGTCTCCCCAGACCCGCGAACGGCGGATCTAGTGCCTGTCTGTTGTCGGCAGCCTCTAGCCTCTCCTCCCGTCTGCCCAGGTTCCTGCAGGGCATGGCCAGACCCCGTGCCCTCCGCGCCGCAGAGGTTCGGGTGCTGCTGGGCGCCCACAACGTGACAGAGCCGCGGGACGGATTCTGGGTGCACGATGTGGCCGAAATCCACCGGCATCCGCGCTTCGACTACTCCGCCATCGACAACGACATCGCGCTGCTGCGTCTGCAGCAACCGGTGCAGTTCGGGTCGCGAGTCAGCCCAGCCTGTCTGCCGGACAAGGGTTAGTGGAAGTTGGCAGGCACCGGGTGGGGGGTACCGTGACCTGTGTTGAACGGTGTAAACTGTGGTCCCGGGAGGCAGGTCCCGGGAGCAGGTCCCGGGTCAGTCCCACATATGTGCCGCACAGGGGTTGGTGACCGCAGATGGTACTGTGATATTGGCCAGTGTGGTATCGATGGACCGTGTGCAGTGCCTGTGTTGGTGAGTGGCAGGCATAGACGAGCGTATGCTGGTATGACGACGAGCGTATGCTGGTTACAGTAGGAATCATGTTGCGTAGCCTCACGAACTGGCTGGTTCCCGTGAACATAGACGAGCGTATGCTGGTTACAGTAGGAATCATGTTGCGTAGCCTCACGAACTGGCTGGTTCCCGTGAATAGATTGAGCTTTGAACAGAACTAGACATAGGTATTTGACGACATAACATATCAAATTGTTTGATTTGAGCCCTTTAAAAACGCATGAACAAATACTGCACAATATGTTAAACATTATAGTTAAATACTGCTGGGTTTACCTTACTTTATTGCGTGCAACTCGGTTATTTGATCCAGTTTCATAAACCTATCCCACAAAGACCTACGACCTCCCGGGCGCTTAATCAGCACATGTAAGAACGGACAGACGGATTTTCAGACATGCATGAG
>JAXIVJ010011204.1:0-44311 GCA_036785665.1 Chirona hameri
AGAGACAGAGAGAGAGACAGAGAGAGAGAGACAGAGAGAGAGACAGAGAGAGAGACAGAGAGGAGAAACAGAGAGAGAGAGAGACAGAGAGAGAGAGACCAGAGAGAGAGACAGAGAGAGAGACAGAGAGAGAGACAGAGAGAGAGACAGAGAGAGAGACAGAGAGAGACAGAGAGAGACAGAGAGACAGAGAGACAGAGAGACAGAGAGACAGGGAGACAGGGAGACAGGGAGACAGAGAGATAGAGAGATAGAGAGATAGAGAGATAGAGAGATAGAGAGAGCGGGAGAGCGGGAGAGGAAGAATAGAGAAGAGCAGGGGAGTTGATGAGTAGCCAGAAAAGCTTAGAGATACATATTTACATTTTCCCACAAAAATGTACGTTATTACTTGAAATGACAGACGAGACCAACATATATTGTAAATTGATCACATATTGCATTGTATACAAATTCACCGAAAGATATTTCATGTTAAAGTTGACAAGCGTTCCACACTTTTAACGACCTCATTCAAAACAAATATCATGTACTTGGTAACGACATTTCGGTTGACACCAAAATCTAGTATTGCTTTTTGACAAAATGATTTAGAAAATACTTCTTGCACTCTGTCTATTATTATTATTCCCTAATATCCTCACAATCAACAAATATTTAATACAATGGTATCCAAATTAGCAGTTAACTCATGCACCAACGACGGTCTAGTTAGTGGTTGCAACTTGCAACCCTTGCAACCCTTATTAAATTTTTGAAAACAATTGTCATAGTGGTTCATTTATTTTCAACATTCGGAGTTTGTATAGTTTTGCCTCTGTCTGTATATAATACAAATCAATAAAATAACCACTTTTTTCCAAAATAATCAACATAAATAGTGCAGAAAATAAATAAACGGTCAATTTCCCTTTAACCCGCGAGGTTACTGGGACGCTATTTTTGTCCCCCCTCCCCCTTATTTTGCAATAACTCTTAAACAAATACCGGTATCGTCACCAAACTTGCAGTACTTTCTCTTACATCAATTCCTAACATGTTGGTAAAAGTACAAATATGAGGTTATGATAGGTCAACCGGAATGACGTCAGAGTGACGTCATGTTCTTCGGTCTTGGTTGCAAAATAATGGTTTGCGGAAAACGCTGTCAAAGGTACTATGTTTGAGAGAGAGAAACTCAATTGTCTTAAATAGAAATACTTTCAATAGACCGGGCTATCAAACTGCTATCTCCGATTTTTGAGTTTTTCTGAAATTCAAAATTTTTAGAAATCCAAATACATTTTGTTTTGCTTTTACCAAATTTTCAAGAAAATATCAGAATTATAAAAAAACGGAATATATGTGATCGAGACGTGTGCGGTGAATATGTGTACCAAATTTGAAGTCGTTATCTTCAACAATGACTGAGTTATGAGCTTTGAATGACAAAAATCGACCACCTCTCACAGCATTACTATGCATAAAAAACGCATTTCCATTTTTGCTTTTTACTTCTATTTATATGGAATAAACAATGTTCTAAGGTCATTTTACGCGTTCTAGACGATAAACAAACCCTTAAATATGTGTTACAACGCCTAATGACCGTAATCTGCAGTTTGACCTCGTGACCTCGGATGACCTTGACCTGACCCAAGGTCATAAACAGCTTAGAAAGGTACTTAGAAGTGTCATACACACGAATCATACCGACTTATCGACAGATTATGCGTTTAATATCGCAATTTTGCGCGACAATTCCATCCATCGAGACCTTTTGACACGGTCAAACATTTTTTACTTGACCTGACCTGTGACGTCATCGGTGACCCCGAGGTCAACAATATTATGTTTCCCTCGATAAATTTCCCAGGGCTATCGAATGCCGTTTGAATTTATACATTCGGTCCAGTAGTTCCGGAGATCCGAGGGGGGGGGGGGGGGCAAAATATAGCCCCCCCCCAGTATGTCGCGTTATGAAATATACCCCAGTAACTCGCGGGTTAAGTAAGATAAATCTATTTAATTATTATATAACACTGAGGGCTGAGACAGTATGGAAAAATTACTGCCTCAGCTCTCTGTGCTGAAACGTACAGAATACGTGAAATATAAATAATACATTTACTAATTAATAATAATTAATAATTAATTACATTAATTTCATTTAATAACTAACTTTTCCATACATTACATGCCATTCCATTTACCTTGCTTATTGTTCCACCCATATAATTACATCACCAATGTCTCATTTGTTTCCCAAATGAGAGAGAAAGAGAGAAAAAAAGAAAGAGAGAGAGAGAAAAAAAAATTGTGAAAAGCAGTATTCAGGATATGTGGATCGACGATTTTTTTTAGGATGGTGAGCTGAAGACTGTTCTATACCATGATATCCCAAATTTGGAAATCGGATAATACTGGCCAGCTAGTTGGGCATTCCTCACAGCGAACATTTTCGGTGTAAATCAAATATTTCAAGTTAGAGCCTCTTCAAATGTATTTATCATATAAGAAATAACACGTAAACTAAAACGTATATGAGAAAACAAAACATCTAACATCGAACAAGCATATTATAATGAGGTTGGTAATGTTGAGAAAAAAGTAGATTTAAGGTTTGTGGAAATTGGCCTTTAACAGAGAAAGGTGAGCACTGTCGGCAATGATTGCAATGATTGCAAGGTATTATCGTCGTGTCTATGATTGTCGCTTATTGTTTGGGTAATAAATTTGTTCGATGATTGAAATGACATCAATTTGGTTAGCTAAACCCTTGTTATTGTGGTCGATATTACCTCGTTGGTTGTTTTTCCATGCTGCAAGATTCTGGTGTGCACACTCTTTTTTTTAAAAGAGTGACAAAAGCAAACCGTTTTCGTGCACAATGAGCTACTCATGTTAATAGTTTTATGTTTGGCATGTCTCAACGATTTTCAGGAAATGGTGTACATTTATTATGAACATTGACATTTTCTCAAACACTCATAACTTTTGATACACTTGTGAGGATATTCAAAACCGAATTGATTTGCAGTTAATAAGCTGAAAGTCGAATTGATTGTCCATCCGCCATAGGCGCAAAGGTATTACAAAAATGGATCTAATAAACGTTTGAGGCGAGGCAAAAATAAATTTCAAGAAATTGTAATTCCATTTTAAGGTGTCTGGGGCTACCCACCGGTCGGGGATACCCCACAAATACAAAGCCTTACGGAAACGTCTTACAATATACCTACGTTACTTTTATCGGAATGTGTCCTTTTAATGCTTATACAGATACAATTGATTCACCTAGTACTGGGTTTATAGTCCAATATTGGAGTAGCTTCCACAGTTCTTTGAAACATCTTCAAGAGCTTCGGTGCCCCCCCCCCCCCCCCCTTCCACCGTTATTATTGCTATGATTTGTTCTTTCGTATATGCCTCTTTACAAATCTATCAACTTTCTACATTACTTGTCCGTTCATCGTAACATTCTATTCAATCCGTTTTTGTCAGTCAGCAAAGCAGGCTAAAATAACGCTCACGATCACGATAATTGCGTTCACCTGAGATAGACATAGGCTACGGGCCCAGCCTGCCCAGCCCGGCCTGCCCGGCTCCGAACTCGCGGCTTCTCGGCCCTCTGCGAGCGTCTTGCCCAGAGGGCATTGACCCAGCTGACCCGGCCCGCACGGTTCAAACCACGTGACCAAATTGCCTGACGCTAGCCTTTACGCAGGAGCCCCATTCATTCAGCCGACCTCCACCAACCCCAGTCGCGTGGTTGATTCGAGAGCGCTGATTGGCCGCGTGCGGTCATGGCTGGCTGGGGCATCATAGGCGTATGTAGGAATTCAGTTACGAACTTAGACGATAGATGGCTCTGAAGATTGTTCGCAAATTGCAGAAAATTGGGTGGTTGGAAAATACAAAAGAGCGATTCATATTTAGGTAGACAAAGCCAGCGACCAGCACACAAAAATTAGAACGATTCTTCCAAACGGTTTAGAAGATATAAGCGATTTGCTGAATAGTCACTAGTACCTACCATTACTTTTGCAGTGACCTGTACCAGGGAGAACAGTAGTGGTGTGGCAATTGTTCACAGGGACACACTGGAATGCAACATCCTACCCATTCAAAGTAGTAGTGCGGCACTATAATCTCTCTGGGTTTCTGTGAAATGTAGGGGCCGAAGTTCTGTGACCGTGGGAGTGGTGTACCGTCCACCACGCCAGCCGTGCATACGTGGCATAGAAGAAGTTCACGACCAGCTACGTGACGCTCTGGCCGCGGGCCGACCTACGTTCTGTCTCGGGGACGTCAATGTGGACGTCCTCAGACCGGACACACCAATCTGTCGTCGGTACATGACGGCGCTGAACGACCTGGGGCTGCAACAACTTGTCACGGAACCTACTCATCTGGAGCCGACCCCTACCCTCCTGGATCATATCATCACCAACGTGGACGGACTGAACTCGGCGGTTTTCTTGTCAACAGAGCCAATTTCTGATCACCTTACTACTGTAATAAGCTTTCCTGTGGTTAAGCCTCGCATTAGTCCAAAAAGTTTCGTATCGAGGTCATGGCGTAAAGCGAACTGGGATGCGATTTGCTTGGAACTACTGTATCTTAATTGGGGTCTTGTTTATGAAGCGACGGATGTCGATACGAAAGTATGTAGTTTTATGCGACTTTGGTGGAGCGTGCTCGATTCCCATTGTCCGCTAAGAACAGTGACACCGCGCCGTCGGCAGCACTGTCCGTGGGTGGAGGACGATGAGACGCTTCTTGAATTTATGCGGTGTAGGGATAGGGCCAATCTTGTGTGGCGCAGAGACGGGAGTGAGGAAAATAAGAAGGAGTACCGTAGGCTTCGAAATCTGGTCAAGGGCCACTTTGCCGTATCACCTAGAGAATATGTATGTGCTCAAATGTCTCGCGATCGTAATGCTTTCTGGCAGGGTGTGAAAGAATTTGTCATGCGGCCGAAAGGGAGTGGGAATAATCCTGCCTCGTTATCCGCTGAAAAGGCGGACGAATTTAACCGACATTTTGCCAATGTCGGACCAAAAATCGCCGCTGAGATAGCAGCTGGTGGCAGCGCTGCGCCTCCCCTCCCTACCAGGCCACCCTGCGTGACGACAGCTGGGCTGACGCTTCGTGTGATTACGCTTCCGGAACTGTCCGTCGCTCTCAGTGAACTGTCTGCCAGCCAAGCCGTCGGGTTTGATGGCTTGCCCATAGCAGCCGTGCGGAAATGTTTTGCAGTAATTGGACCTCATGTATTGCACTTGGTGAATTCCTCGATCAGTTCGCATGTTTTTCCTTCAGCTTGGAAAGAGGCGTGTGTGGTGCCCCTATTCAAATCTGGATCTCGTGAAGAAGCCAATAGTTTCAGGCCAATCTCTATATTACCAGTCTTGTCAAAAATTTGCGAGAAGGTCGTTTGCCGTCAGGTTAATGAATATTTGATTAGCAATAATATTCTGGCTTCCACACAATATGCCTACCGCAAATGTCCCTCCACGGAAGATGCCCTCATCGATGTCGTTGACTGGATGGTACGCAGGATGAATGAGGGGCACATCGTCGCGGCCACATCAGTGGATCTGAACCGTGCCTTCGATAGCGTTGACCACATACTCATGCTTGCTAAACTTGCATGGTACGGCATTGACAGTTCTTGGTTCGCGAGCTACCTTGGCAAGCGTCGGCAGATGGTGAGAGGCGGTAACCTTTCCTTATCTCTGACCCATGGCGTTCCTCAAGGTTCCTTAACAGGCCCGGTCCTCTTCAGCATGTTCACAAATGACCTTGCATCCTTCCTGCCTCACGGACGCTTAGTATCCTATGCCGATGATACCTCCTTATTAGACTCCTCTCCTCCAGACCAGCTCAGCTCTCTGAAATCTCGCCAGGAGGAGACACTGAGGTCTATCCAATCCTACTTTAAATATAACTCATTAAAAATGAATCCTACCAAAACAACTCTTCTTCTTGTCGGCACATCCGTCTCTAAAAAACACCAGTTCCTTCTCAATCAACATATCCGGTCACGTCCTGGTACCCTCCCCGTCCGTGAAGTTGCTCGGAATGGTTTTTGACAATAAATTATCCTAGGAGGAGCATATATCAAATGTTGTAAAAAAAGTGCAACTCCATTCTTCTTTCACTTTACAAAATTCGTCACCACCTCACACCAGAGACCCGAAAGATCCTTATTCATGCTCACGTGTTTCCCCACATCATCTACTGTCTCTCAATCTGGGGTGGAGCTGCAGCCTGTCACTTGCACAGAATTCAAAAACTAATAAATTTTGCGGCTCGGATAGTGACAGGTGCTCGAAAATTTGACCACATCTCGCCTATTTTAGATCAACTTGGCTGGCGCAAAATTGACGACCTGGTTAAACATCGTGACTGCATCAAGGTCTTCAAGGCTTTGAATGATGCAAACACTCCGAAAGCTGTCCAGTCGTTATTTGTCCGACGTTCGGCCGTGTCGCAGCGAGTTACTCGCGCAACAGTCAGTGACGAGTTACAGCTTCCTCCGTTTCGGCTTTCCTTGGCTCGCAGTACTTTTTCATACCGTGCATCTCAGTCCTGGAACAACCTGCCGGCAGCCGCCTCGGCTGCTCGTACGCTACCAGATCTTCTCACCGCTATACCAAATCATCTGTGATTTGACAACTCATCTTTGGTGCAAAGATGGTTTAGCATTTGTCTTTGCATCTGTATAATTAACATTTATGCGTCTGATTTAGGCATATGTACTAGCGCCTTCCCGAGTATGTGACGGGAGAAGTCTCTAGCGTCCTTGACCGATGTATGTGTAATGTGTATGCCTCAATGTACTCATCTTGACGGTGTTTTTGAAACGGGTCAAACACTAAACCACAACGTGGAATGATTCGCCAATATATGAACTGACCTGAGGTCATGGCTTGGTCAGAGTGGTGCCCCTGGTGTCGTGACTTCGTTGTTGTCAGACACGCCATGTTGTTTCATGTCCATTATTGTTTGCTGCTCAAGCGTGTTTGATCCAGCGCTTAGGACCTGCTGTTTGCTGCTCCAGCGCGACCTCAGATCTGTGAAAGATCACGTCCTTTGCTGAAATATAGCTATTTGTTTGTCGCATTTTTTCAGTCTTTTTCGCTGCGGTGAAGCTAAGTGAATAGAGCGTCGATGGGGTTGGCTATCTCATATGTGATGTAGAATTTCATCAGCTTTCCAATGCTGGTAAGTTTGAAGACCTTCGACCGAAAATTACCGAAGTTATCGCGATATTTCCAAGTGGATACATTTTTATGAAACGCCCTGTATAATAACAAGGGCATTGTTACCGGAGTTTAAACGGCTTGGCGCAGCGCCACGAAATTTGGCACAGCTGTTTGAGCATAAATTACCCACACGGTGTGAAATTTTTCTACCTCGGATCATCTCAGGTCAGGTCACCAGGTCAAGTCAAGTGACCCCACCTCCAAAATGTGTGCGGTCGTGCCACAGCCAAAGTGATTGACCAAACAGTTTGAAACTCACAGGATGTCATCAGGTGATAAGTAGGTACCTACAATTACTGTATCTCGATTTTTTTTTATATCGGTGACCTAAGGTTAGGTCGATTTCGTGACATCCCAGTATCTATAAGTCAATGGGGAAAAATTAAAACCACGTATCTATAGGAAATGGTTAAAAAAAATAGTCACCTGATCCACCACTCTTATGCCAAATGCAAAGCCTTATGTAACATTTCCGTTCTTTCAAGGTCAAGTAGGAGTTTTCTTCAATAACTCTTTACCAAATCAAGGTAGAGCAATGGGGATTTTCACCATTGTTTTCGGCCTGTCGAGACAAATCACTTGATGTAAGAGTTGACCCTGAATTCAGGTCAGGCCAATTTTTGTATATGGCCTAACTAGGTCACCCAATATATCATTCGATGAGTCTCGACGAGAAAAAGACAATGGTGATATCTGGTTTACTTGATCGTGCGTCTGTCAAAAGTTATTTCTTAAAAACAATTCGGCAAATATTAGCAAACTTCAAATTAAATGGCTTCTGCTGACCTAACTATTGACCTTGGGTCAATAATGATGGAACCTTAGCGACAGCAGAAAACTCAATTGTCTTTCCAAAGCTTTTATTCGCGTTCTTTTAGTTATCGAGATATATACGGTTTTATCAAGGACACTCATATACATATAGCCGGAATTTGACCTTTGGTGACCTCTGGTGACCTCAATATTGATCTGACCCTCAATATTGATCTAACCCTCGCCCGGGTAGGGGGTGGATGCCACCCCCCCTCTCGGTTTTTCTGGAATAACTCGCGTATTTTCCAACCGATTTCGATGCAACTTTCAGTACCCTACTTTTGACAAATTTCCCACATACACTGAAAAGTTGGAATTTCTAACCCACCTGACCCGTGACCTATGATCTGTTTATCAAGGCCATGTCAGGCGCAACTGGAGTCCCACAGTATCGATGCTTGCACCTTGTGCAGTTTTCGAGTGTTTGTTGTTCAGGAGCATATGCACAGGTGTTTCCAGGTGACAATTGTGGTTTCCACTGATATTGTGACCTCGATTGACCTTTTGAGATGTCAACTGAAGTAATTGACCTCCGGTGACCTCAGATGACTTTTTGGGCTTCTGGCGGTTTCTAGGACATTTTGTGACGCTGATTTCAAATTTGGGATCCTTTTTGCCTACTTATATGTTCCACTGGGGTCATGCGCTTCCACAGGTCAACCGAGGTCACTGACCTCAGATGACCTGACATGACCTTTTTGGAATTTGGCAGTTTTTGGGACATTTTGTGACGTTGATTACGATTTTGGCACCCATTAGGCATTGTGATATGCTCATTCACGATTCTATCTCGATAAAAGTAAATTAACATTTACAATATTGATGACTTTTGGGTCATTGACATGACCTCAGAGGTCACCTAAAGACCTAAGACCTTCAAATTGGGTATCAGCGGCTTCCTCTTGTTACAAGTAACACGCTCGTCTTTGACGCAGAAGCTCTAGCTCAATTAGGGGCAAAACCCCAAGGGGGGGGGGGGTCGTACAAACCACCCGCCCCCCTACCCGAACACGTCGTGATTTTGCCCTACCCTGGCGAGGGTTAAAAATGACCTAAATACTTTCGATACAGCTTGTCTCGAGCTATTACCATCGTTTTCCCCCTGTCGCTGCGTTGCGAGGGTTTTGAGATGTAGGGGGGGGGGGGGCGGAAATCACCCCCACCCGCAGTTCGTGGTTGACGCAAACCCCCGGCAGTGCCCGTGTTAACCCTATTTGTAACAGGCTCCTGGCTACCCCTATTTGTAACAGGGGGGGGGGGGGGGCGGATTCCGCCCCCCCCGGAGATCTCGAGATCTACCCGTCCGATTTTCAAAAATGAAACGGTGTTTGGTTCCTCTCAACAAGATCTACATTTCTAAATAATCAAAATATCTATATTTCGGATAGGGGGGCAACAGGGGGGCAAAAACTACACATTTTAGTGGTATTTTTGATCCGACATAGCTTTTTTATGTTTATCGACCGATTTTAACACAATTAATAGGAATCGATAGAGATTGAATTGGAAATTGATATATGACGGTGATGTTTGAAAATTCAAAAATCATAGGCGTGTGCAGGTCACTCAATATGGGGGTGAAGTAAATGCGTAATAAAACCATTTTTTATGTTGTTTTTTTGATAAATGAAATGGTATGTGATTGTGACATTAGACAAAACAGTTATACATCATATTCATTGCCATAGGCGGTACCAGGTTAGTGAAAAAGGAGGTAAATTTGAGAGAGAAAAATATTAACCGCAGACAAGTTGCTACCCAGCACTATAAATATGTTACTGATCGTAGATAATTCTTTTTTGCATGTTGTACTTCATCATGAGCGTATCCAGGATCCAAACTGGGGCGGCGCAAGACATTTTGAAAAGTGTATTATCCGCTATTATGATACTAACAGTGACTATTTCAACAGTGACTATTTCACTTACAACTTCAATTGACATTGCTTACCCCCATTTTTACCCTACCTGGACTCGCCTATTATCTTATAATCGTTCGTAGAGTAGCATGTGGTGCGTGTTTCATCCGAAAACTGCAGTATGTTATGTCATTGTACGCCCATGCCTCTTAGTTTCCTTGCAATAATATGACCTTTTTTCCATTCCTGAGCGCGCCTCTGCAAAAGAAATGACTTTATTCCCTTTTCTGGCCTCATATGTGAATATATCATTATAAGCTAAACGTCTATTGCGCCGTTATCGCTGGCATATCGTCATCTCCATGCCAGTCACCATCATTTTCATGTTCCTGAACACGCCCCTGAAACTCTATATGTAATAAATTATGCAAATAATGGAAGCAGAAGCTATCTTTTACATCTTGATAGCTATAAATGTCCCTTACATTGCTCTATTGGCTTCCCGCCAAGTATTGAATACTTCCTGGAACCCCCCCCCCCCCCCTTTCAAGCCCCTGAAACCGTCTCTGCCATGCAATTTTTATGATATTTCATTAACATCAACTAATTTGCGCTTGTTGCAATCACTGTAAACCGATGTAACTGATTTATACTTGATGCAGTTAGGAAGAAACCGTGAAGATCGCATTTCCGTATTATCGCCAAATGTCGCTTCCGAACCCACCCAAAACTGGGACCTGGAACCGCCTCTGTTCAGGTTAAGAACTCAAAATTTTGACTCCAAATGCGATATTCAATTCTATGAATTCTATGAAAATTTCATGGGCCTGCTCCCAGCCGTTCTGGAGATATCTGCGAAAAACATGAGGGGGGGGGGGGGGTCGGAATCCGCCCCCCCCCCTGTTACAAATAGAGTTAATGGATTTTTTTATTTTTTTTAAAGTTTGTCCCACTGAAGGGCTAGTATATTCTAGCAAAACACATGACATACGCACACACACACACACATGAACACTAACATTTCCTCAACATCAGCATCTGTGCGGCCCGTCTGGCCAAGCCGGAACGGTGCCCGTAACATTGGCAAAACCGTCCCGGCTCCGGGGAGGTCTGGGGGTTACCGCCCCGGCCGGGGAGAGCTGTGGGGTACCTCCCCGGCGCTCCAGACAGGCCGCAGCCCCCGCCCGCACTGCCTCGCACTTGATGCACACGACATCGCGTGGCAGTGCCCCATCGGCCGGCCGGGTGCGCGACCCGTCAGTCCGTTAGACTGGCGCGCCGCGCGCCCGGCCGACCGACCGGCCCTTGCGAGGGCCGGTCTCAGGTTGGCCCGGTTGGGTAAGGGCGGGGGCGCACAAATATGCATACATATATGTCATCATTTGCAAACATTAACATGACATCAAACAAACATTAACCCATTACCGCCCAGCGCGTCAAAAATGGTCGATGCATTTGAAGGGTTGTACCGCCGTTGTGTTTCAACTGATTGCTTTGCCAGACCGTCTAGACTAGGGGGAGGGATGTCTAAAAGTAAACATTCCGGCTTGAGCGACGCCGGCTGCCGGAACTAGATTTGGCAGGGTGACAAAGTTGGCGATTTTTCTATACCACGACATTGGGTCTATCCAGGCTAGAAATTTTGACCAGCAACCTGTATTATGGCCAGATAAAGTTTGTCAAATGCAAGATAAATGTACGATGTACTCCGTCATATCAAGCGTTTTCACTTTCCTCTTTATTCGCGGCTCACAGCAAGCGCGAAATTTTGATCGACCAATTTTGACTCACCGGGCGTGTGCTCGCCCCTCGCACCAGCCGGGGGCCGCCCGCGCGCAGACAGGGATCCCGGGCAGAACGCGCGAAACGAGGAAGGGTCAGCGTTTCCTGTCACTGTTTAGCGTGCGAACGTGCTGAAATTTTTGTGATTCGAGGTGTTGAGTTGTTTGACTTTGTATTTGGTGTAAGAGCCTTGTTGATCTGTCCTGGAACGCTCCGCATAATAAGGTCCTTGCCAGAGCTAAGAATACTCCTCTCCGCACGGGAGGGCCTCTCTTCTACACAGAGGAGCCTCCTCTCCGCAGGGAAAATCCACCATTCTACAGAGGGGCTTCCTCTCCACCTGGGAGGGCCTCGTCTCTGCACAGAAGGGCCTCCTCTCTGCACAGAAGGGCCTCCTCTCCGTACGGTAGGGCCTCCTTTCCGCACAGAGGAGCCTCCTCTTCGCAAGAGAGGGCCTCCCCTCCGCACGGGAGGGCCTCCTTTCCGCACAGAAGAGCCTTCTCTTCACAAGAGAGGGCCTCTCCTCCGCAATGTAGGGCCTCTATTCCGCACAGAGGAGCCTCCTCTCCGCACGAGAGTGCCTCCTTTCCGCATATAGGGTTCTCGTATCCGCACGGGAGGGCCTCCTCTCCGCATGTAAGAGCCTCCTCTCCGTACTGAGGGGTCTCCTCTCTGCATAGAAGGGTCTCCTTTCTGCATTGAAGGGCCTCCTCTCTGCACGGGGGGGGCCTCCTCTCTGCACGGAAGGGCCTGTCCTCCGCACGGGAAGGCATCGGTTCCGCACATAGGGCCCCTAGGCCGAAGTGGGTGTGGAAAAACATAGTTTTGCCCACCCTTATTTGTTTTTCTGGGTGGACAACTGCCCATCCTGCCCCGGGAATCGGCCGCCACTGGCGGATGTAGTGCTTCCTTGGCAGCTATGCAGGTCTATGAAGAGACGACAGGTGAGGGAAATAAATCGCTAATCGCGCATGCACAGTGCTCGTGATTGTGTTCTACCGTCACGGTTTAGAAATAGGCAAGTACCGTGCCGATATAGTCATGACTCGTCTGGTTTTGCAATACGTGATGACGCATGATCAAGGTGGTTGTTGATGCCAATAAAGCTGGTACGCGACACCCCACAGTTTATTTTTTGGCCGGCTCAACCTCATAAATTAGGCCAACGCCGGCGCGGGCGACGGGGTGGGCCGGCCGCGCCGTCGCAGCAGAGGCAGCGCGCGCACCCCGAGCAGGCGCCCGGTGGGTCATTTTTGGTCGATGCTGTATCTCAAAAAGTTATTTATATTTTAAGTTAATATTTTCAGGATTTCTTAATCTGCCACAACCCGCATAGCGTACAAAAAAAATCACACAATTAAAATGACTGGAAGTATTGCTGGGCGTTAATGGGTTAAACATTAACATCAGACTCCGCTACCGCTACATGTCACGATTGGACGCGACAACTCGCTAATCACTCACATATTAAGAGCATCCGTCACATCGATGAAATAGTTCCATCTATCCCTAAACATGTCCATTTTACACTTTGCATACGCATTACTCTTCTCCATTCGAAATATTTTCAATACCGCAGATCGAAACGAGGCAATGTCGAAACACCCATCTCTGTATCTCTGTTCTACTATGAACTGTTTGGCCGCTAGGATTATCAAATTGACTATATCGGGGCCGTTTAATCTTCCAAAAACAACTTCATCACATGTAAACCTTACTCCTTCTCTCAAAGGCAGTTTCACGTTCACAAGCCTTTTCACGTCCCTCCAGAAAGCGGCAACCTCCTCGCATTCAAAAAAGCAGTGCTCCAAGGTATCAACCTCACCACAGTTGTTACAGAAGGGGTCTCCAATGACTTGTCTTATACACAAATATCTCCTGGTAGGGAAAAATCTGTGAATAATTTTGAATTGTAGGCTTTGTAGCTTAGTTGCAGTAGTAATTCTGAATGGTATTAGATAAATATTTCTCCAATTACCTTCGAAGTTAATATTTTCCATTTCCCAGCGTCTCTGAGCAGTTGGTTTAACTTCGGGAATCAGCAATGCGTTAAAGTAACTTGTTTTGACTAAAGTAAGTAGCACTTTCTTATCCTTTATATTAATTTCGGGTTCTCGCTCGCGATCCATCGTAGTCAGCGCCGGACTACGTCTTAGCATTATTTTCCACTGCGTTGGAATTGCCTGGCACCAGCCCATATACACCAAACGATTTATACTTATAAAGGGGTGACGCTCTGTGAATGTTTCGTAGCTTAACATGTTACCGTTATCATCCACCATATCATCTACCAGCCTTATCCCTCTACTTAATAATGATTTATTAATCAGCGACTTTCCCTGAACTCGAATGGCTGAGTTTTGCCATATAAGCTGCCTACGAACTTCTTTTCCATTGGCTGGCTCATTTATTAGATTCATTGCACTAAACCATGCAAACATCTCCTTATAATATTCGGGGATACGCCTAGCTCTGATCCTCGTGATGTCGTATCTCACCTGAACAATATCCCTCAAACTTGCCCATATTCTTTCTTGTAAAACTTGAACAAAAGTATTGTCTTGTAGCCGTATCATTCTGCCTATCCAGACAATCCTATTTGATTTATTCATAGCTACTAGATCTGGTGCCTTTAGTCCACCTCTCTCCGTCTTCATACTGAGAGTGCCCCTGGCCACTTTAGGAGGGCGACCTCTCCAGATGAATTTCATTATGAGGCTCTGTATCACTGCCAGCTCCCTATCCTCTATGTTCGTTGCAGCCATAAGGTATGCCATTTGAGTCACAATCAAGGATTTAACTACGGTTATCTTTCCTTTTATTGTCAACTCTCTCTGCGACCATTGATCCAACGTTCGCTTAATCCTAGCCTTCACAGACTCTAAATTAGCCTGGGTACAATCTTCCGTTGCACTAAAGTTAACACCAAGTATCTTAATCATGCCAGCTGGGGCACACTCGCAAATAGGATGTTCACATAGTCTTTTACTGCCTAGCCACATGCAATTGCATTTATTCATATTCAGTTGTAGACCTGAAACTGCGCCAAATTCTCTCACAATTGTAATGGCGTTTTCAGCGGATTGAGCGTCCGCGACAAACAATGTAGTGTCGTCGCAATACTGTGACATTTTAAATATTCTACCCGATATTTCTACACCCTTCACCGCCCTTGTCTCTCGCAACTTTATCGCCAAAATTTCTACTTCTAGTGCGAACAGCAGGGCAGACGCAGGACATCCCTGCTGTAGGCCCCGGGTAGGCTTAAACCACTGTGAGGTGTAGCCATTATTTATTATTGCTAACTCAGGACTTCTATGCAGGAGCTGTACCCAGCTAATAAAACATTCGCCAAAATTGAAGTGCCTCAAAGCTTGATATACAAAACTAAGCTCTACAGAATTATACGCATTCTTAAAATCCAGGGCCATGAGTAATCCTTCCGATTGATCAGCGTTACAATAGTATATGATGTCAGCTATGGTTCTGAGATTTGTTCCAATATATCTACCTTTAATGGACCCCGTTTGGTCATTCGAAACAATCCTATCTATGACTGACATCAGCCTATTTGAAAGTACCTTCGCGACAATTTTGTAAATAATATCTAACAAACAAATTGCACGTTTATTCGCTAATAGCTTCTGATCTCCTTTCTTTGGTATTAGCGTAATCACGCCTCTACGCTGAGTCACAAAGAAATTTACCATTTCCTTTGCTTGGTTGATATAATCTACCACCATGTCTCCCAAGTCATTAAAAAAAAAAACAGGAAGAATTCCTTTGAATATCCGGAGACTGACGCTGCTTTATTATTTTGCATTCCATTTAGCGCTTTTCTGCATTCCTCGTTGGATATTGGGCCATCACATGAATCCCTATCAGCTTCATCCAGCCTTGGATACATGGCTGACCTATGGAAGCTATTCAGGATATCCTCACTAGCATCATGCCTACTTTGTGAAGAGTAAATATTCATGAAATAATATCTGCAATACTCAAGGACGTTTGCATTTCCAGTTATTACTTGGCCACTAGGTGAGTGCAGAACACTTATTTGTTTTTTACTATTTCTACTGGCGTTCATTTTAAGAAAATATTTAGTCGGCTTCTCTCCCTCTTCTAGCCATCGGGCGCCAGAATAAATCATCGCTATTTTACCCCTTTCCTCTCCTGCCTGGTCTAGCCTTGATTGCGTCTCTTTATATCTTCTAATTGCTTCGTCAGAGGGATTTTCACCCATCTCCTGCTCGCAAGATTATAATTGTTGAATCAGTACCCCATACGACTCTCTCCTTTCCTTGGCCTTTTTCTTGCCTATCTTAATGCTGTGTACTCTAATGTTACTCGTTAACAATTCTATCTTCAGTCCGAGATCGCCTACATTAACATACACATCTCGATTAATTCGGGCTTTTTCAATCTCACACCGTGCTGTTTCAACAAACGTTGGATCTTCCAGCAGCGAGTTATTAAAGCGCCACAACCCCGGCCCTCTACTGCACGTACTTATGCTCATTTCAAAATTTACAATACTATGGTCGCTCAGCACAGCAGATTTGATTTCTATGCGTCTCAGCGTATAACTACGGATTAAATTCTCACTCGCAAATACAAAGTCAATTCTCGATTGTTGTATAGGGTTCAGGCGTCTCCACGTGTATCGTGTTCTCGCCCTATACCGATCGCGCCACACGTCAATCAAGCTCATATTGTTCAATATATCGATAAGCAATTGCCCTGCTTGCGATAATCTAAATCTACAATTCTGAACATCGAGTTTTGATAGATGCAAATTAAAGTCTCCTGCTAACAGGATGTGACCTCCATGCTCTGGCATTAGATCTCTCAGCTTGATCTGCAACAATCCCAGATAAGCAACTTGCTCCTGTGCATGGCTTTGTGTGGGAGCGTATACTGCAAAAAGAGCAATCTTGACTTGCCCGTAGTCTAGATCCAAGATCAACAATCGTCCGTTACCAGAATCATACGAGACGGTCGCATTGCACCTTCCTGCCAGAGACCTGGGAAGCATGACGGCCACACCAGCCTCGCCGGTATTCGGCCCATGAGAAAACATAATCGGCGCACCCCATTCGGCCTGCCAAAACGGACTGTCCTGCGGAGCTGAGTGAGTCTCCTGGAGCACTGCTATGTGATGTGTATATTGCTGATGCAAATACTTAAAAATAGTTCTTCTTTTAACAGCCTGTCGCAGCCCCCTTACGTTAAACGTGATAACATTTACATCAACCATTTGCTATAAAGGGGACACGCAACGCGATTCATCCTGCTGGCTAAGCGGCTCATATAGCATTGATTGCTTGTAACAGGCAAATATAACATATATAACAAAACAAACTAACTTTGAAACACTTTCCATAGTAAACTTAAATATAAAGGATCAGGCCAGCTTAGCGGAATCGAGCGTCATCTATTGTACAGAGATTGCGCCACCTATCATCCAGCGCCGACAACAAATGGACACAGAAACCTACACATAATCGAATCAGGTAATTCACAAACCACCCTCTTCCGTCGCTACACAACAGGACATAACGATAACATAATCGAGTTTTAGAATTATAAAGAACCAAAGATAGACAACCCAGTATCCATGTATGAGTCAGGTGCTCCAACCTACTCACGTAAGACATGAGGGATTTTTTTCATCGAGTCTACACGGATTTTTCGCCCAAATTGCATAGTTTTACAGAACACTTCACCATTTTTTTTGTGAACACCGTATATAACCTGTGGGCCCTCTTCTCCGCCAGAAGGGCTTGGAAGATTTCCTGTCTTCGTGGAGACAGGCTCTCGTTTACATACAGTATCTGGGTCGCTGCAGCTCTCCCGTCTCCGGCTGGGCCTGTGTGGCCCGAGCCGCTCGGTACGGCGCCGGCGCCGCCCACAGACGCCAGCTCGACACCCGGGGGGAGCCCGGCGGCCGTCGTGCCCCCGTCGCCGGCGGCGGCAGCGACAGCAGACGAGTCGTCGCCCCGAGGGTTAATGGACCTTAATTCGGCAACAGTTAACTAACAAACCAAATAACTAGCTATCTACCTAACTTATATATAAGTATATAAGCCCTTTTCTCTGAGAAATTCGTATGTTCGAAATGCATTGGTTTGCCAGCTCACTTGGTTGAGTACGACCGTATAACGATAAATTCATAAAAAATGTACCTGAAACATTGACCATAACACCGTAAAACACGGCATAGCATAACTGGTTGAAGCCAAGTATGGTACTCCCACCAAATGTATGCTAAATGCATGATTTTTCCGTGGTCAACTTAGTGCGAGCCCGGCACATCACCTCACCAGCTACCTCAGGTTCGGGAGTAAGTCAAGCACGCCGGTTCTGGATTCTGGCACGGTGAAAGCTCCAGTACCGCTTCTCCGTCTTGTTGGGACCCTAGTACCAGTGTCGCTCATTCTTCATGTTTACAAGTTTTTCTATATTTATTGTGTTGCTTGTTAGGCGACCCATTTCCTTATATGACATTGATACCTACGTCCTTAAATATATGACATATTATTGACAATAAACAGCATTAAGAATGGAAAAGAACGCCAAACGTTGCATCTCTTCAGTCTTAATTTTTGTCGTAGTATTGACAAACAAAAATCGCCCCCCAACTTCAAAGTAGTTTCCACGCCCCTGGTGAGCCCGTTATTGTAATGGAATCACCACGCTCCTATCATCGCCCCTACACCAGATTACCACACTCCTAGCCTCGCTCCTATGTAACGCTGGTAACATTGTAACGCTGGTAACATTGTAACGCTGGTAACATTGAATAACCGTACAGCCGACTTTTTTGCCATTTAGTTATAATAATAATAATAATAATAATAATAATGTATTTGCACAAAAAGGTCATAGATTATGATACAATATCATGGCTATGGATTGGCACATAAGCCGTTGGCTTAGCCGTGGTGCCTCTCCCGCCCAATCTGAGGCTGATTTGTATTCAGCTACAATAAAGACATGGGCGATACAAAAACAAAACAAATGAACAGTTTCGAGCAAAGAACAGTTCTCGCCATCACTCCGGCCGCCGGATACACCCCACCCTCCCACTCCCCAGGCTGCTTAGCGCATCACGTCACCATTCGGGGCTCCCCAGGTCTGTCCGCAGGCGAGTCTCCTCCTTTTTATGCAATTTTGCTTCTTCTAAGAACTTCCGCGTTAGGGTGACTGCTGATAATGAACATGATGAGCAAGATGAGAATGATGAACCCCCGCCCGCACCGACGCCGCCGCGTTAACGCACGACTCTCACGCGGCGGTACTCTCTCTGCAGAACCACGTCCCGGGTTGGCCCGTGTCCTCAGCGGGGGGCGGGGCGGCCTGCTTCCGGAGGCACATATATAAACACAATGTATTTTTTATTTTGTTTTATGTGGCGTTTACTCAAAATCGCTTGGTATTTATTAAAAATTGTTGAAAGGCTTCAGCTACTGCATTAGCCGTTGGCCCTGTTCCGGAAATGAGATTATTTAATAATGAGTGGTCCATCGGAACGTTGAGTTTTGTGAGTTAGCAGTTTGGCACGTTGGACAGCGTACAGGGGGCAATGCAAGACAAAATGGTTGGCATCCTCTCTTGGGTGACCACAGCAGCATCCAGGTGTTAATGCCTTAGGGCTGTTGATTTTGAACAGATCAGAGTTTAGGGTCGAGAGCCCCAGCCTCAGTCTGGTGTGTAGTATGTTGCCATACTTAGAACCGTAAAGGTTAGACTGCGGTGGCAAGTCTGCACTGAGGTGCTTATAAACAGCTTTCCTAAAGCTCGCGGAGGATGTCAAGTCACGGGTGGGTTGAGGTAGCGCATTCCATTCTCGTATGGCACTAGGGAAGAATGATCGCTGGAATGCCAACGTACAGTTTTGCGGGAGCGTACGGGCTGTTGCGTTACGTAACTGCATTCCGGTCGCTGCTTCTCGCGTCTGGGTGATTATGTCAGTGATGTATATGGGAAAGTAATGTGGCGTATGCATGATCTTATGGAAGAAGAAGAGTTTATGTAGAATGCGTCGTGTCTGCAATGAGTCCCATCCTAGCTCGATTCTAAGTATCTCAGTGGAAGTTCTGAACAGAGCTCCAGTAATTAGTCTTCCTATTCTATTTTGTATTTTCTCAAGTCTCTGTGAGTCAGTTATTGTCAGGTGTCCATCGTAAACAACATCTGAGTAGTCAAACAATGGTCTAATATACGTGTAAAATATGTTCAATAGTATGTCTCTGGGGATTTTACTTGCTATAGGATATAAGGGACTTACTGCTGTATTTATCTTTCTAACAATATCAGCCACATTGTCATAGAAGCGTAAGTCGGAGGAAATGGTCAATCCCAGGTGTTTGTGGCTTGTGACTTGCGGTATCGCTTGGCCACCCATTGAGAGGCTAAGAGCAGCACTGGTGGTTCTGTTGGTGAATGTTTGCTGCTGTTTTTTCGACGTTAAATCTGATACCCCATTCAGCACCAAAGTTATGTATTATATCCAGGTCCCTCTGGAGGGACAACTCTGCGTGTTGTGACCCGTTTGGGTGTGCAGCATATAGTGAGGTATCATCAGCGAACAGCAGGATTTCGTTGTGAACCAACCGTGCCAGATCATTCAGGTAAATCAATGCCAACAGCGGTCCCAACACCGAGCCCTGTGGGCAACCGGCATTGATTGTGATGAAAGGGGAATAAGAACTGCCTATTCTGACCCGTTGCCTCCTGTCAGTCAGGTACGATGTTAGCCACTGCAAAAGGCTATCAGACAGTCCACATTGAACTTGGCACTTATACAGCCACATTCTCATTAAGACTTTCAAAGAGCAATGCTTGCTGGTCCCCTGAAATGTTTGGTGGCAAGTATGTGCTGCAGATCACTAGGGAAAGATGCTTTATTTGTATGAGGCACCAAATCCATTCAAATTTATCTGACTACGTAAGCTGCAGTTTTCTCACAGGTAGGGCTGTACTTACATATATAGCCACACCACCCCCATGTCTGTTCCTGTGATTGGTCAGTGGGTCATGGAATTTGTCAAGTTTGTAAAGACTAAGGTGTACCTGAGTGTCAAGTTTAGTCTCTGTCAATAAGAGTCTGTCGATGTCATTGTGGTCGGTGAATTGTGACAATTCGTCAAGTCTGCCAGGAGCGGTGATGCTGTTTATGTTCACATGACAAATGTTTAGCAACTTTGGATGGATGGGGCCTGGGTTAGGTTCCACTCCAGCAATTATAAGCAATATTCTCAAGTCTGGATCTAGGGCAAAATCCTTGGGAAATTTTGACTTTCCAGCCGCAAGGGCAGCATGTGCCCCCATAAAAATGTTACAATTTTGCCAAATTTCCACTACAATTTGTATGCAGAAACCTTGAGGATGACACCCTACAGACTGACCAGGGGAGCCACCGATAGAACAAATACACAAATGGTTGATGACGCACATAGTACCTAACTTTGTCTCCTCATTGCCTGGGTGAGTCTGCGGCCGACACTTGGTTCGTGACTACCATACTGGTTCACCACAGGGCGGACCCGGCCGCTGACAAGGAAACGTCAGCTAGTATACAGAGAACCAAGAGAGCATTAGTCGCCAGGCACCACAGTATCGACAATCCACCCTCCTGTCACGTACGAAGATCGGATGCCCCCCCCCCCGCCCCAACCCCTACCAGAGACCAGCAGAGCAGGGCGTGACAAAATTACTGGCTGGGGTTCCGCCGACGCGCAAATACGACATAGCTGGGCGGCGGCGGATCAAATAGAGCTACCATTGAAACGCCCGGCCAGGAAGTCGCTCGCGCCCCAGGCGACGGCGGAGGGGCTGACCGGCGCATACCAGGCATCTGGCCGGACGCAGGTGCGCGTCAGGAAAGGACCAGGCGGGACGTAACGCCCTATTTGACCTTCACACCATCCAGACAAATGAAGAGCGGCACTCCCAATCGCCAGGTGTGTAAACCCGAGAAGTAGCGTCACGCAACATGACATCAACACAACATCATTACCTCCAAAGTTTTTCGACCAATTTCAATGCATTTTTACAGCATACGCATAATTGTTGTATACTCAGTTGCTAAAATTTTCAGCAAGATGTGCCGCATGTGTAAAACGTTATGCAAGGAAAACCTCAGGGGGGGGGGTCGTTTTAGGATCGTAGGGCGAGGTATAAAAGTAGTGCGAGGTATACAAGATAATAGCACTACAAATGAGAAGCGATATCATCCAGCAACACAGGTATTCTTCGCAAGCAGCCTAAATATCTAACAGAACCCGGTACTTCGGTTACAAAATGCCTTATCAATGGATTAAGAGACAATCAAGTTATGAACACATTAGAAAGGTAGATAGACTGCAATATATATATCGTATTCATGCAGTCTGAATATAGTAGCTGGGGCTTAAAACACATCTAATCAAGTTTACACAGCGGAATGCCTTCAGTGGAACGGATACGATATCAAAATGGCGATCTCCGGACGTCTTTACCAGCCTCAAGTATACTCCGGGGCCATGTGTATAGTGCCGAAGCGTGACGTCAGTGAAATCAGCAAATCGCAGCGCACCTAGCGGCTCGCACAAGACAACACATTGGCAAGCAGTGAGTGAACGCTAGGAGACAGCACTACATGACGTCACCAGACCGATCAACCACAATACGAGTTAACGTTACGAAATGCGTGAGAAGGGTTTCTAGAGAAATCGGGCAATGAGGGAAATTGGTATCTAGCTGTGATTACACGCTGAGTGATGGCCCTACATGACGTCACGAGACCGAGCAACCCACTATGCAAGTTAACTTTTCTACATGCGTAAGAAAGGTTTCTAGAGAGAAATGGGGCATTGAGGGAATCTGGCGAAAAGGATCCCCATAAAGCGCGTCATAATTGCGGTTCCGAATGATAAATCCTTGAACATATCAAAATATCTTACCTGCACGGAGACAAGATGATATCCATCGGCATTCGAGCATTCCTAATGAGGAGGGATGAGATCTAGCCGTAAGAAGTTGAGTCATCTACACGCGTGCGCACTGGCTTATTGATGCCAAGGTCAGTCCCGTCATCGTCGAACTTACGAGGGAATTGTGAGGGATCGAGAGGTGATAATGTTGAAGATAACAGCTATCCTATCCGGAATGAGGCAGATATGAGCCGCGCCCCTGTGCGTGATTATACTCTGTTGACGACGATCTTCTCGCTGAAGGACTTATGGGTTTGTCAACGAGGGAGGTATGTGGTGTTGATTCGAGCACCCGGAATGATAATAAAAAGGGATTTTTGTTTGCTAAAGGGAGCGGCTATCGAGTAATACCTAATAGCTGGATATTGACGCTGTAAGATGCTTGGGGCTAGCAAGCGGGTGATTCGGGCGATGCAGTGCCGCTGAGTCGCGTTGGGCGAGGGATTGTGCCACCGGAGTGAGGTGGTTTGGGCGAGGGGATGTGCCGCCGGAGTGGAGAAGCTGGTGATGAGTGGGTGAAGGAGTTCCGCCCGAGAGGAGAAGATCTATGTCCATCGAGGGGGGCCCGTGATGTACGCCGAACGATCAGGCCATAGCGCTTTGTATCGCAACGTGCAGCTCTGGTTCTCTCGTCTTTCGGATGAAATTATAGGTTTTAGGTCCATCGCGGAGCTACCCAGGTGGTGCCGGCCAACCCGGTGGCGCTAACTCGAACACGATCGCGACGTGCGGAGATGTTAGGATCAGTAGCGGCGCGGTAAGGGGTAAAGTCCGCCGCGTGACTGAACAGGTCCATCGCGCTGACCAGGTGATTGCAATAAGTCGGCAGGAGAATGCAGCCGCAATTTAGCCAAGTAGCTCTGAGCGGTGCGACCGCGGAATTTTAGTAGGCTGTAGAAACGGTTGAGAAGTGATTAGGGAGCGCAGTAAGACGAGATATTCCAATATTCCAGCGACGAGAAATAGCGCATCGCCAAGACTGCAGATCGATTCGCCGGTTCATTAAACCCCACATGCAAAATCTCTTAGCCTCGCCCCTGCACCAGAACACCACTCCTAGCATTGTCACTGCACCAGAGCACCACACCCCTAGCCTCGCCCCTGCACCAGAACACCACACCCCTAGCCTCGCCCCTGCACCAGAACACCACTCCTAGCATTGTCACTGCACCAGAGCACCACACCCCTAGCCTCGCCCCTGCACCAGAACACCACACCCCTAGCCTCGCCCCTGCACCAGAACACCACTACTAGCATTGTCACTGTACCAGAGCACCACACCCCTAGCCTCGCCCCTGCACCAGAACACCACACCCCTAGCCTCGCCCCTGCACCAGAACACCACTCCTAGCATTGTCACTGCACCAGAGCACCACACCCCTAGCCTCGCCCCTGCACCAGAACACCACACCCCTAGCCTCGCCCCTGCACCAGAACACCACTCCTAGCATTGTCACTGCACCAGAGCACCACACCCCTAGCCTCGCCCCTGCACCAGAACACCACACTCCTAGCCTCGCCCCTGCACCAGAACACCACACACTTAGCATCGACCCTACACCAGAGCATACTCCTAGCCTCGCCCCTGTAACAGAGCACCACACACTTAACATCGCCCATACACCAGAGCACACTCCTAGCCTCGCCCCTGCACCAGAACACCACACACTTAGCATCGACCCTACACCAGAGCACACTCCTAGCCTCGCCCCTGCACCAGAACACTTAGCATCATCCCTACCCCAGAGCACACTCATAGCCTCGCCTCTACACCAGGTCACACTCCTAGAATCGCCCCTACACCAGAGCACACTACTAGCATCGCCCCTGCACCAGAACACCGCACTCCTAGTCTCGCCCCTACATCAGAGCACACTCCTAGCCTCGCCCCTACACCAGAACACCACACTCCTAGCATAGCCCCTTCACCAGAACACACTCCTAGCATCGCCCCTGCACCAGAACACCACACTCCTAGCATCGCCCCTGCACCAGAACACCACACTCCTAGCATCGCCCTGCACCATAACTCCACACTCCTAGCATCGCCCCTGCACCAGAACACCACACTCCTAGCATCGCCCATGCACACCGACGCCGAGTCGTCGCGATGGAATGACGAGTGGCAAGGGTGACGTCGGTGGCGGCGGTGCCTTTGTAGTTAATTTATGGTCTCGTTATGTCACGTGATGGGCACGAGTGGAGCGGGCGACGGGACGGGAAGAGTGTCGGGCGGCGGCGGGGAGGGAGGGGGCGGATGGGATCGACCCCTCCCTGTCCGTGGTGGCCCCCTCCAGGTCGGACCCACCCAGATTCAGAAAGCGATATCATGCACTGGTATTAGAGTATCACAAATTACAGACCCACAAAGGCACAGGTTCTTTACCCAATTGGTTCTCGCACAGGATCATCGTGTCTACATAGTTACGCCATCTGTGAAAAAATCATTGCGATACCTGCGCCACCTACAACACGACTTCAGCCCGCACAGAAGAGTAGCGAACATGTCAGTGCAATAGTTAATGACTTTACGTTGTACCAACTATTTATGTCCAGTGCAAAGGTGACGGAGCCCAAATGGGAATCAATGGAGCAAAATATTACATGCATAAAAAATGTGGGCCACGTTTTTTTTTGTATCTGAGCTGCCAAATCTGCGCCGCATTCGACCCGGTAGATGGTGCTATACTTACGTGCCTGTGGTGCCTCGGTGGCGCCACCTATGTCTACCTCTCGCTGTTGGCAGCGCCGACGATAGCCGCGACGAAGTGAACGTTCATTGGATAAACCGTGACTGGGTCGTATTCAGTTGCAGCATACACCGGTTTTCATTGGGTCACGTCCGGTATGCTCCACTGGTGAAAGTGAAGTATGGCGCGGAGTCATTGTAAAAGTGGAGATTGATATTTTTGAAAAGCAGATGATGTTGTTTCCAATGTTGAGAATGTACAAATTGTATATTAAAAGGGGATAACATGCTCTGTATATCACTTAACGATATTAATGATTTTCACCCCAGAGATGCGTTATGCCATTATCTCATTTCTAGTAGTGTTTCTGATTCTGCGACCGCCTTTTCTCACTGACGACAATGGAAACACCGAGTGAACAGGAGGCATGGTCGTCAGCCGGGTGGAAATGACAAATCCGGATTTCGAACATTACGAGGGTGGATGCGTATGAAGTAAACAAATTTTATATTTTCGTTTTTTTATTTGATTAAATCCTGGGTACTTTAAATCCATTTATCGGCAACATGTTCGGGCGGCCATGACCGACAGCGCCACAGTGGGCAACACGGACATTGGAAACGGCAATCATGTACTATTGCACGTACACTACTGATGAGATCAAGCTGAATCCTTCCATGCACGACCGACTGTCATTCCCAAAGACATTGCGCTTTCTGATTCGAATCGTGATGCATAAACGAAAACCAACAGGCCCGAATACGGCTCGTGCACACTCCCCGGTTCAACTAGCGGGACGAACAACTAAAATTTAGATATATCAGGGCCCACTCCAGCTTCCACCTTCAGAGGTCTCTCTCCTTCCTCCAGAGGGCCCAATCAGACCTCCAGAGAGCCCAATATGACCTCCATCTGGCCCACTTTGACCTCCAGAAGGCCCCTATGGATACCATTGGACTCCGTCTGGCTTCCATAGAGCGCACTCTGACCTCCCGAGGGCCCAATCCGGCTTCCGGATGGCCCCTCTGGCTTCCAGAGGACCCACTCTGGCACCGATAGGGCCACTCTGGATACTAATTGACCCCCCCCCCCCCCCCCCTTCTGGTCTCCATTGGGCTCACTCTGACCTTCAAATGGCCCACTCTGACCTCCAGGGGGTCCTCTCTGGCCATCAGAGGGTCCCTCTGGCTTCACGACGGCCACTCTCGCTTTCAGTGGGCTCACTCTGACCCCCCAGAGGGCCGCCTCCGGCTTCCAGAGGGCCTCATGTGGCATCCAGAGGGCATAACTCTAACCTCCAGAGGGTCCACCGCTGCCGCCACCTCCAGAGGGCCAACTCTAACCTCCAGATGGTCCTCTCTGGCCTCCAGTATGCCACTCTGGCCTTCATAGGGCCCTTCCCAGCCTCCATAGGGCCCCTCTGGCGTACAGAGGGCCCTCTCTGACCTACAGGAAGACCACCACTCTGACCTCCAGAGGGATCACACTCACCACCATAGAGCCTCTCTGGATTCCATAGGATCCTATCTGGATTCCAGGGGCCCACTCTGACCTCCACAGGACCCGCTGTGGCCTCCGGAGGGAGTCCTGTCCTCCAGAGGGCCCCACTCCGACCTCTAGATGGCCCACTTCGGCCTCCAGGGGTCCACTCCAGCCTCCAGAGGGCCCTCTCCGACCTTAAAATGGCCCACTCTGGCCTCGAGAGGGCTCACTTTGGCCTCCTGGGGTCATTCTTGCTCCCAGTGGGCCTCCTCTGGCTTCCAGGGGGTCCTCTCCGACCTCCAGAGGGCCCACTCTGACCTGAAGCCCAGGCGGGCCCACCTGAACTCCAAATGACTTGGGGGCAAAATATATGTTGGCCCCCTTCATGGGCCTTTGGGGGGCATGACCCGCATGGCCCCCCTTGCGACCACCACTGGTCTCAGTGGTTCTCTGTCAATCTCAGGGGCTCTCTGTCGGTCTGAGGGGAAACTAAGCTATGGGAAACTAAATTTTGCGGAAACTAAGCTATGGCATGATACATTATCACATGATGGTGGACGTGCGATACTTACGATTTGTGGACGAGTTTCTTAGGAACTCCACTGCATTGCCGATTTTCCAAGGAATAGGTATCGGGTAGCAAAAAGTTTCCAGGAAAAGTAAAATCCTCTGAAAATTAGCCAGCAATAATTTTCCTATTAGTCCGTTTCATAGTCAGGAACATACATCTTTATTATTGCCCTTTCCCACTGGATTTTAAAGAACCTACTTCTTGTACACGCGCAGTGGAGAGGGATATGCCACTACCACGCAGTGGAAGGGGGGGGGGGGCACTTTCGTGCCCCCCTAAGATCTCCGAAAGTATGAGAGCTAGAATGATGACAATTACAGGGAAGGTAGATGGTATGATGCTCTACATTTGTGAAAATTGTATTGACCTTCGGTAAATATCTTGAAGGTCAAACGAAGTCACGAAGGTCAAATCTGGCCAAACGTCACATTTTTTTTTATTTGAACTCTGTGACGTCACAGGTCCCCAGAAATGTGTTTTTTTTGTTTTTGTTTTGTTTTTGGGGGGAGTGGTTCTCACCCACCCCGTAGTCCAGCCTACTCTGTCCATCTTGTGGAACAGGCTGGCGCACAGCTTCAAGCGAAAGAGATGTTCCTGTTCTTCAGGCCTCTGGCGGAAGCCACCAATGGTACTGCGCACTCCAACATGCTGCTGTCAGTTGTCACCCTCCATCATGGTAATGTGGATCCCAGATGTATGTCCTAAAAGACAAAAATGATAACCTCTGTTTGTGTGATCACGTGACCGCCTGTAGTAACGGCCGAGACCGCGAGGTGGCAGAAGGCGAGTGAGTCGCCGGCGGGGCTCGGGAGCGTGTGGATCGCGGCTCGTGGCCGATTGTTCTTTGCGAAGCCCAGCGATCATAATAAAAGGACATGTTCAAAGTTGTGACATAACATAGTTAAAGCATAACACTGTTAGCATTTGTCGAAATAAAATGGTGCAATCATTGGGCAGCCAGTACCTATGTGCGCTGAAGTAGCACTGTCATGCTTAAACTTTTATTGTGACCAATTTGCACTTGCCACACAATTATATCAATTGAATAATACCAATTAACAATATAACAATTTAAATAGAATGATGAAACTAATAAATAATAAAGCTGCAGGGAAACCATTATAAATGTCTGTAGCTGCTGTTGGACCAACTCTAAAATAATACCAATATTTCTCAACAAGCCCCTATAATGCACCCTGACCTTCAGTCTGCAATATTTTAGCTAATAGCGACATCTATAAATTAAAAAAACCCAATAAAAGCTAATAAAAACACCTCACTTATGACATATTTCCGGTAAAATAAGCAATATTTGAAAGAAAATAAACTTGTTTTGTTCCAACGACAGCAGCAGTTACCTAGTTTTCCCATAAAATTCTATATTTTCATGAATTTTCATGCCAAAAAATGAATACGCCACCACCAAATTCTCAACGCTAAAGGCCAGAGAAAAAAAACACAACAACACAAAACCTCAACGAACAGTGTGTAGTAATACAAAGTCCCGTCAGTTTTGAATTGCATAATAATTTTGTGATCCAGTGTAAGACTTGCAGATAATTTAAAACTCTAAAATTGATCTTAAGATAAAAGTGGTGGACAGTAGTGCCGATCAAGTACTCGTTATCTGATACTAGTCTCGAAAAACGCCCAAGTTTTCACGCTGATAATTGCTCAAATAATGGACTAAATGAGCATTGAGGTCCCTGTTATATGTCTTAAACGTGTTTAAAGCTCATACAACTGCAAAAGAGTGCATTTACTTTCAGGACGGAAACCCGTATAATCCCTTTAATCGTTATCTTCGTATCAAACAGTTCGGAAGAAGCTAAACACGGCAGAAATTGTGCCGTGATTTCGGTGCTCATTTGGGGTAGAATAAACTGCAAACAGTTGTTTATTTGAGGCTGTTCATCTGTTTCACCGCCGGAAGCCTCTTATTTTACCGCAAAAATGGGGTAGAATCAGATTTCTGGCATGGGGTATTTTGGACGCGGTAGAATCTACCCCACTCGGTTTGGTGAGATTGAATTGCGGTAAAATGGCCCATTCTACCCCAAATGCAAATTTACAGCATTTGGTGAGATTGGGCTCGGGAGATAGTTTCTGAGGGCGGGTTTGAAACCGGCGTGACTCAGACCACGCAGTGCTGGCGGCAACTCATTATAGTCAGATAGCGCAGAGTACAAAAAGCGGCGCCTCCCAGACTCTGACCTGATGGTCGGGGTCACCAGCATATCACTGTTTCGGATGTCTCCCGTGTACAGTCCGCCTGATGGTCAAACTATCAGCAAGGTCTGGCGGCTCAGAGGTAGCTAACATTTTGCTAATCAACATGAGGCGATGGTAATTGTACATGTTGTCAGCATGGAGCCAGCCGCGCTCATCAATTACGTCGCTCACATGGTCATACTTCCTTCGGCCAGAGACCACCCGCGCGGCGAACCTAACTGACTTCTGAAGCCGTTTACGCTGTGTGACATTGCTAGCGCCATACACGGACAGACAGTAGTGGGTTGGGGTACCTTATGCCCCCTGGTCAAAAATTGCTCTCCCTGGAGTGAATCCTGGGTACGCCACTGCTTCAGGGGGGAGTTTTTGCCCCTCTCTGCCAATGGCGGGTTAATCTTTGCAATCCGTCCAAAACAATTACAGCTTCTCCTCAGGCCGAATTTGCCCTTGGTGACGGTGACATGACCCAGAGGCCGGACGCTGCCGCGCCGCCGTCTGCTCCTGTGTGTGACCGTCTGTTGGTGCGCGGCACAGCCCCTGCCACTTCCGTCTCCCACCTCCGGGCCTGCCCTGACGCCGCCGCATCTTCCTGTCGACGGCGTCTGTGTGGTCAGTGCAAGCAGCTATTCCTGCTGTCCCTTCCTGACTCGTCTGCCGCACATCCGGGCTACAGGCCAGCCCGCCGCAGCTGAACACATCCTTATCTGCAACGTGCCCGTGACGCCATGGAGAAGAGAGTACCTACTGGAGAGGAGTCTGGACGGTTTTAGCGACAGTCCGATTTCGCGTGAGAGTGAATAAAGGTGATACATCGAGAGAAAACAAACAAACAAGGAACGTGACAGGAAGGCCAAATAAATGAGTGCCAAGCAAGGAGGAAAGCCGAAGGGATAAATGCATGCAAAGTAGGGTACCTCGCGGCGACAGGCTGCACTCAAATTCGGTGTTTGCCGTTCCGGCATCAGCAAAAGTCTGAAGAGAAAGCTGGCTTGTGCTATAGACGCCGAAAACGAGTTAGTCACCACTGACGATACAAATGTTAAATCAAGATAAGAGACGTTTTAAAATGGCCCCAAGCTGACCAAGGCGATGGGCTGAAGCACTGAAAGAAATGGAAATACCGGTCATTGTAAAAATGATAACCCACTTGTAGCGCCACAACCCAACATATATAGAACACATTTGGGCTCTCCCTAAGTCTCGTATGCATGCCGAAAACTTTGAGGCTGATACTATGGGTCCGTTGATGGCTCGTGTCCGTCGGGAGCTGAAACAGATTAGTAAAAAACTGCCAAAACTTGTGGCGTCGGGTCAGAATAAAGAGTTGCAATTTGAAAAGCTACTGGTGGTTACTCTTGTTTTGCTCGATAGATATAGAAGTTGAAACATAATTAAATAAGCTCCAAATTGCCGGTTTAATTATGCCTCTGTGACATCTCGTTTGGGAGGTACAAGTCAATGAAATTGTCTCAATTTTTCCCGATCACCCTGTATATCTTTTGAGATGAAATGCTTCTGAAATGACTCCCAGACGGCCTCCAGTTTTGCCGGCGCTCCGCCGACAGGCTAAACTGTCAAGTGCATACATCCAAGAAAGCAGTGTAGCATAGACGTAGGATCGCGAGTAGGACTGCGCGCGTGCGGCCAGCCTGTCGGCGATGCATGGCTCTGGTCCACGGTCAGAGACAGTTCAGTTCACAGTATTTTATTAACAGAAAAAAAAACAATCAAAATGAAATTACAGTAGCGGATTGGCGCAAAAGCAATGGCTTAAATTAAAGCGCCTCTCCTAAGGAGTATAACTAAAATAATAAACTGGCATAAGTCCACATAAACAACCTAACAGAAATGACATACACTAGAAATAAGAGAATAACTAAAGCAGGGGATCAGACAGCGCCAACCCCGCCAACGACCCTCCGAGCAACCGTTTGGTACACTTAATGTGTCCCAGGCACCGGGCAGCCGAGGTCAGGTCAACAAGCCGAATGGGTAATGTGTGAATGTTGGGGTGTGGAGATGAATCGACGGGTGCGTAGAATGAATGTTTGTAAGTGGTGGGCAATGAACGTTCCTTGGTTTTTGTTGAGATTTTTGCCGAAAAGGAGGGTGTCAAGTTTTCTTTGAGCAGAGAGGTTATCGAAGTTGGGTATGATAGATTTTATCGCAGTGAATAATTGTGATCGATTAGTGTCATGTAGGGGGCACCAGAGTATGTAGTGTATTGTATCTTCGTGACTGTGGCCGCAGATGCATGATGGACTTTGTGTGCTGTTGTGTTGGATACGGAAGAAGTGTGCATTAAGTGTCGTTAATCCGACGCGAAGTCTTGTGTGGTGTGTATTTCCTGTTTTTGTGCCGTGTGAGTGTAAAAGTGGTGGTTCTGGTGCCCCAAATCGCTGCCAGACCTGACGAGCAAAGTCAGAGCGGGATTTGTTGCGCAAAGCTGCGGGGAGAAGATTCCACTGTCTGATAGTGGAAGGGATATACGAACGGTGGAAGGATGTGAGGCGAGTTGGAGGGATGGAGAGGAGGTGTGCGTTTCGCAGTCTTAGTCCGGTAGCATCTTGTCTTGTGTCCGTCAGCATGTCCATCACATATGAAGGGAGAGGAGGATAGTTGTAGTATAGTCGGTGGAAGAAAAGTAGTTTGTGAATGAGTCGTCTTGTCTCGAGTCGTTCCCAACCCAGGTCGTTAAGTAGTGCAGTAGTCGGTGATCTGAACAATGCTCCCGTCACTAGTCTCGCGCAGCGGTTTTGAAGAGTCTGGAGTCGAATTGTATCTGCCAGCGTCAAATTTCCGTCGTAGATGATGTCACAATAGTCAAAGTGTGGTCTAATGTAAGTAGTGTAGATGTTGTTAAGTATGGGTCTGGATAGGAATTTGGCTATAGGATAGATTGGTCCCAGTAAAGTGTTAATTGTCCGGATGATGGTATTGATGTGCTGGTGAAAGTGGAGGTCGGTAGAGAGAGTCAGTCCTAGATGTTTGTGACTTGTCACAGTAGGAACATCCTGCCCGTTGAAAGAAAGTGCAAAATCTTCGCCGTCATGTCTATTGGTGAAGGTCAGTTGTACTGTTTTCTGTGAGTTGAAGGTCATAGCCCAGTCCGCTCCATATTGTCTAATGGCGTCTAAGTCGTTTTGTATTGATTGTCTGTCGTTCTGGCTGTCATAAGGGTGAGATGAATACAGGGAGGTGTCGTCGGCATAGAACAGTGCATCATTTTGAGTTTTGTTGGAAAGGTCATTAAGATACATGATAGCCAGCAGAGGTCCAAGCACTGAGCCTTGAGGGCAGCCGGAGAGAATGTTTTCAGGTGAAGACAAACTATTGCCCACACGAACCATTTGTGTACGGTCTTTTAAGTATGATTTTAACCATTCTAGGAGAGACCCAGAGATGTTGTATTGTATCTTACATTTTTCAATTAGTCCCGCATGCCAAATTTTATCAAAATATTTTGAAATGTCAAGAAAAACTGCTGCAAAATTTTGAGTTATATTTAATGTTGAGTATATTTGATGGGTTAAGTATAACAACTGGATATGTGTGCTGTGGTTTGGGCGATACCCACTTTGTTTTTCTGTCAATAAGTTATTATCATTTATATGCCCATATATTTTATTAAAGATCAGCTTTTCCAGGATTTTGGAGAGATTCGGGAGAAGACTTATAGGCCGATAGTTTGTTGGGTCTGAACTAGAACCCTTCTGCTTAAAAATGGGCGTAACACATGCCTTTTTCCAAGAAGAGGGGAATTTTCCTAATTGTAGTGATTTGTTGAAGAGTTTGGAGAGGGGATTAGCAATTATTAGTGCACACATCTTAAGTAATTTAGCCGGTATTTTGTCAGGGCCAGATGATTTGTTTGTGTCGAGACAGTTAAGAATTTTGAGAACTTCCGACTCAGTTACTTGGACCTCTGCCAATGGGGGGGACAGGGGGTTCAGGAGAAGTGATGAGGGGCAATGGTTTGTTCTGTATGTCCAGTCTCGTTTGAGCAGCAAAGTGTCTGTTGAGAATTTCCGCTTTGTCAAGGTCGTCAGTAAGTGGAGTGCCGTCTTGTCCGATGAGTGGTGGCATATTCCGATGAGTTTGTCTGCCAATGAGGCTTTTAAGGATGCTGTGATATTTATGTGGATTTTTTTGGCCTCCAAAAGTTTCATAACTTGTGTCTGAATGTGAAGATTTTTTAGTCGTTGGTTGGTGTCTGTGGTTAAGTTTCGCTGTTGTCTCCACCGCTCCCAATCATAGTCAGCATTACGTTTTTTAGCAGTATGAAACAGTCTATCTCGTTTACGAATTTGGCGTCTTAGTTCTAAGGTAAACCATGGTTTATCACTATATTTTTTTTAGATAGTTCGGAGAGGGATTGATGCTTTGGCTGCAGTCATTAGGGTATCAGTGAAATTGTCAGTTGCTTCGTCCACGTCACAGTCTAGCAGTCTGTCCCAGTCTGTGTCCATCAAGAGTCTTGTGAGTTTGTCTGGGTCCATTTGTCTGTAGTCCCATATTTGTTTAGTTTGTCTGGAAATAGAGGTGTTGTCAATCTTGAGAGACACAAACATTGGCAGGTGGTCAATGTTAGAAAAACAGGGAAGAACACCACTATCATGAACCATGGAATTATTTGATACCATCAATAAATCTCTCAGGTTGGCAACACCATTGGCCCCTGTGTATCGTGTTGGTTCATTTATGAGCTGTTTGAGGTTTAATGCAAAAAGTTCATCATGAAGAGTAATTTCATATGGTGTTATTGGACTATGGTTTGAGAATTTTGGGTCAAGGAAAGTGTTGCCTGCATTTAAGTCCCCTAGTATTAGAATGTTATCAGGAGAGTGAAACTGGGCCAGAGCAACGCTTTCATTTAGCTTTTCAAAAAAGGAGGAGTGCTGGGTTGCTGATAAGTTGGGAGGTACATAGATTGTGCATATAATTAGGGTAGTAGATTTAATTTGTATCAAGCACCATATCCATTCTATTCCATTTGTTTCAAGGTGAGAAAGTCTTTTGACTGCAAGATTATTGCGCACCACCTCCAAAAAATAGCAACACCACCTCCATTTCTGTCTCTATGTCTTGTTAATGGATCATGAAAATTGTCAAGCGTGAAAAGAGAGGGATGGACTTGGTCATCTAGTTTAGTCTCAGAAAGGCAGATTATGTCAATGTCATTGAGTGAGGAGAAGTAGGAAAGCTCGTCAAGTCGGTAGCGAGATGTGATTGAGTTGATGTTTACATGTGAGATGATGATGTTCTGGGTGCTGTCTCCACTAGGTGATCTGGAGGATTTAGACAGGCATGATACAGAGGTTGCCGACCCAACAGAGGCTACCCGGTGCCCGGGACTGGGGAAGATACAAAAGTGCTCATCAGATGTTGGCAGAGCAGCAGTGGGTGTCTGGTAACACAATTAATGATATATAACCCAGTAAGATGAACATTAAAACATATGTTATCTAATTCACAGATATAACAATGGTAATAAGTGACTGGAACAAAAAGAACCATGCAAAATCATGTAATAAAACAACTCAGTGTACCAGCGACAATTTAACAAAGAAACCTGGCTCTTTCAACAATCAAAAGTCACACGGAACAACAAACTAGATACCAGGTAAAACAACAGTCAACAGGTAGCGAATGATTTTAACCACGCATAAAAACGGTTGAGAACTTGACCAAATTAACAAAAAATGCAAAGAAAAATGGCATATTTCTTAAACAAAAGCAGAAGTGCAGACCCACATCAATCAGCAAGAGCAAGTGGAATAAAATAAAACGAGTTAACACAATCGGAAACAGCGTTGTATACACCAGAGATATAACAATGGTAACAAGTGACTGGGACAAATTAAACCATGAAAAATCATGTAACAAAACAACTCAGTCTACCAGCAACAATTTAACAAAGAGACCAAGACAAGAAGCACGCACGCACATCGTAAAGGGAAACAAACCAGTCCCCGTCCCCCGCTCGCCACACACGTCGCCTGTACCAGGGCTACCATTGTCAGCCCCCCACTCGCCGGCGGCCGCCCGCTCCTCGTTTCTAGGCTGGTGAAATCTAAGGACATGAAACTCACAGAATGCATTTGTTTACATCTTTACAATTTGCTGTGTGAGCGAAGCATGGCCAGAGGTAAATATTTTCTACGCAACGTGATGTGCAAATGACAACCGATCCCAAAACTACGGCAGTGTTTCGGCAAGTAAGTTTGATTTTCAAGAAGTTTGATTTGTTTTGTAAGTTTGAGTAATGCTTTTCCTGCTTTCCTATGCTTTCCTATGTCATGCAGGAAAATCATTATGTTATGACAATATCTACATATCACATTGGGGAGTGAAAGTAATTCCAGGCGTGTTCCGCCCCGGGGACCGTGGGCAAAATTCCAGAAAGGGGAAAGGAGCAGGGGATTAATTTTGCATATTAGCTACGCAACGGCATCTAGTGGCAACTCTAAACACTAGTCAATGAACTCAAGTACGGCATGCCGACGTCACACGCACCGCCCCAAGTACGCATCTACGGCATCTTTGCCGTACTTGAGTATTCACGTCACTTGGTCCCTGGAGGTGGACCAAGTGCCGTGCCGGGGACCGGGGTTTAAATCCCTCGGTGGGCCTCTGCAAAAATTCGTCCCGGCCCCGTATCCCTCGGAACAGGGCGAGAGTTCCAGTTAGCGCTTTGGTCACAGGATGATATGGTACTTGGTCCACACTCCAGTACAGTGTGTGCTTCGAAAGAAGAATGGAAGTGAGCTGTAAAAAGCTAGGAACTTGGTTAAAATAATGATTTATAAAATGTGTATGTACAAATGTAATGACTATCTCATCATTGCTTACACAACTAGGATAATATTGTCAGTGGCGAATGGTTCGCTCACTGGTCCAGTAACACTGCATTTAGCACATGCTTACATATGAACATAGGTGTCGATTTATATACTTTTTGGGTGGCCCTTGACCCCCCAATGTTGAGTTCGACCCCATGGTGCCCCCCCCCCATAGTGCTCTCTCGCTCCTCCCAATGTTTTATGGCCACTGGCGTATCCAAGGGGAGCGGAAGAGCCAATCACCCCAAATCGCCCAAAGAATGGTGCATTTCCTAATTTAACCCTCGTCCTACGGGAGTTTTTTTGGGTGTATATGGAAGCGTTCAAAGTTGTAGCATTCAATGCTTGTACCATACAAAACAGCAACATCCAACGCTTGCGACATCCAAATTTCGCCCGGGTAGGGAACATCGTCATGAACCAAGCTAGCAGCAGCCAAAATCGTGGTATCCAGCCACATACAAAGTAGTGGCAGCCAAAGCTTGCGACCTCCAAAAATAGAACACCGAGGACATCTACCTTCCGGGAACTATTGGTTCAAATATCGCCCGGTAGATGTCTCACCATAGCCGGTGGTGGGACGAAACGTTAGTTGAGTGACAGCATTTGAACACTGTGGAGTGGTGTACAGGGGAACCCGACAGTGTCAGTGGCGCCGCTGCGGCGGCGGCACTGACACGCGGGGCGCGGCGGCGCTCCGTCGCACGCGGGTCTCAGCCGCTCGCCCGGCAGCGCCGGGCTGTCCGCACTGGCGGTAGCCTTGCCTGCTGACGGGAAAAATGTTCGCTTCTGCTGGGACATGGGAACCGTAGGAGCCCATATATTTCCTTCGTGTTTTAGCTGGGTCTGCATTGATCTGGGTATGACGATTTTAGTGAGTAGATTTTCGGTACATATGGAGCATATGGTATATATTATCAGGGTGTTTAGCTGTTTTGCCAGCTGGAGTAGGGATTTTGGACCTCGCTTAGATACGGTAAGTATATGTATGTACCTACAAACCAATACAACGCCCTTATTGGATCGGGAACCGGGCGGGCGATTCTTCAACGTTTGTTTCCAATGTGAAGGAGCACTTTGTTTTGTTTTGACCTCAGTTGACCTAAGATGACCTTGTAGGGGTCACTGAGCAACAGTTGCCTAGGGTCATCAAGAATGAGCTATACAAACATGATACTGAAATAATTGGTCTGATGTAATGCGTATTCTCTGAATGGGAGGGATTTGCATATTTTCATATTGACATATAATGGGGAGGTCACGGAACCGACCTGACCTTACGTCACAGACATACACAAATCCAAGATATGCGATTTGTAGGTACTTAAGCCTAATTCAATTATGTGAGTTTAAAACTGCTCGGACAAACACTGTTGCCTGGGCACGAATGTTATTTTTTTGGGGAGATGGGGTCACTTAATGCGACCTGGTGACATGACCTGAAGTGACCCGAAGTAAAAAACATTGCAAAATGTGGTTAATTGATGCCCGAACAGGTGCATGACAATTTGTTACAAAGACCAAGACAGAAAATCTGACAACAGGTTATCATGCCCGATCAGCAAGCTGTTTGAACAGAAATGCATCAACATAGTCTAACAATGTCACATTCACACCAATCATTTTTGCGCTCTTTAATGAGACTGTGCGTATTTCCCAGAAAAAACCGGCTTACGTACCTATACTCAAATACACAATGCATCCTGCTCGATAGAGACTGTACAGTTTTGAATCATGTCACTTGTAGCCAGTGCAATATAGACCAGTAGAATACAACTAACAGCCACTGAATCGGCTCCAACGACCCACCGTCGGTCACATGGATGCTCAAAATGAGAGCTCAAAATGAGACATTGCGTATTTCCCAGAAAAACCGGCTTACGTACCCATACTCAAATACACAATGCACCTTGCTCGATAGAGACTGGTACAGTTTTGAATCATTCCACTTGTAGCCCAGTGCAATATGGACCAGTAGAATACAAATACTAACAGCCACTGAATCGGCTCCAACGACCACCGTCGTCACATGAATGCTAAAAATGTTCGCGTTTAAGCGGCGATCCACTAATAAAACGCTCTTGGGTTGGTTTCAAGCTGTAAAAGACATCGGTTACTCGAGGACTAACAAAACCCGTGCCCTCCCGCCCTCCCGTCCCGCCGAATTCTGGTAGCCGTTAGGTGTTGATGAAAAGATACATATGGGGTGATGTTGTTGAGGGCGGCAGACCCAGAGCGGGCGGTATCACATTACACCGTGAGAGAACTCGCCGTGGTGCCGAGGCGCCGCCGAGCGCCACCGTATCGTGTTAGGTCGCTTTGCTAAGTTTAGTTGGAGTGTGAATCTGCGATATGATTGGCCTTAACGGTTTGCCCGGCTTGTGTTTTTACATTGCCATATGCATAACCAGGGGAATACTCACCAGTTATTTTGACAACATGTACACCGCCATTCACCGCATTATCACTGACAATAGGCAACGATTCACTTTAGTCTTGAGTGCATTAGTAGGGTCTTTTTTTGATAGGGTGCAAACTTGCTTTCGTTCTCCCAGTATGTTCTGAATTTTCTGTAAATACTCATCGCGATCGAGGATGACGAAAACAGAAGACTTATCGGCCTTCCGTATGACAATTCTTTCATCTTCTCTGAGCTGTTTTGCTGCCTCTCTTAGCTCTTTCGTCATTAGCTCTCTACGAATTTCCCCGTAGTTTAGCGCCTTCACCTATGAGCTCATTACGGCAAATTCGGACTAACTTCAACTTTCTTATCTTTTTCAAGGTCTGAAAACTCTTGGTAGAGAAATTCTAACTCCGCCTTCTTCTCAGTCGAATTGGTGGCGATTGAGTATGACAGTTAAGTCCAAGTTTTATGATTGATGCTGCGCTTCGTGAGATGCACAGAAGACAGATTGACGTAGCCTTGCTTGCTCTCACGAAGTTTGAGATCACCGCCATATATGCGTGCAAGTTTTTTGGAGACCTTTGCACGGCTTACGTCAATATGTCTTCTGTGCATCTCACCGAAGCGCATCACCAATTCCTAAACCTTGGACTTAACATACTGAAATGCAGGACATACTGGGAGACGAAAGCAAGTTGTTTGAACCTATCAAAAAAGACCCTACTGATGCACTCCAAGGCTAAAGTGAATCGAGTTATTGTCAGTTTATAATGCGGTGAATGGCGGTGTACATGTTGTCAAAATAACTGGTGAGTATTCTCCCTGGTTATGCATAGGCAATGTAAAAACACAGAAGCCGGGCAAACTGTTAAGGCAATCATATCGCAGATTCACACTCCAACTTACAACTTAGCAAAGCGACTAACACACTCATAAAACCGTACATACCACCAGCCAAACAGCACTCTATAGAATCAGTAGAAGAATTTGTAGATATCTTGCGGGCTAAGAGGCCACAGGGCGACATAGCGTCTATCGACGTGGAAAGCCTTTTCACTAACGTTCCAAAATCGAGGATACCATCAAGTTCATTCTTGATGAAGTATACGATAAACGTAGCAACAACCTGCCTCCGTTAAAGCTATCTAAAGCCCTCTTAGAGAAGCTGTACGTGCCTGCACACCGAATCTCTATTTCGCGGTCCTGATGGAAAACTGTACTTGCAAAAGAAGGTGTGGCAGATAAGTTCGCCTCTGGGGCCACTCTTCGCTAACTTCTACATGTGTTTTGTTGAGAACAAAGCTTTTAAAGGGATTATACGGGTTTTCCCAGAATAATTGAGTTACATAGTAAAATGTACTTATAAAGGTGGTAAAAGTCCCACGGTAGCCACATTTTTCTGGAAATGACCTCTCTGCACGTAAGGACATTCCAAAGTGCGCGGTGATGCCACCGCGTATTTTCTGCAGGACCGCTGAGGCAGAGCCAGTCATCTCTTTTATGCTAATAAAAACACCTCACGTATGGCTATTTCCGGTAAAATAAGCAATATTCGAAAGAAAATAAACTTGTTTTGTTCCAACGACAGCAGCAGTTACCTAGTTTTCCCATAAAATTCTATATTTTTTATGATATTTTCATGCCAAAAATGAATACGCCACCACCAAATTATCAACGCTAAAGGCCAGAGAAAAGAAAACCACAAAAACACAAATCTCACGAACGTGTGTAGTAATACAAAGTCCACGTCAGTTTTAATTGCATAATAATTTTGTGATCCAGTGTAGGACTTTCAGATAATTCAAAATATAAAGTGAGCGTGATAAGACCATTGTGAGTAGAGCAATATAGTAGATATACTCTACATGCTCTGCAATATAATAGATATGCTAGATATGCCTCTGCAATATTTATGCTCTACATATGAACTTTTACACTCTGAATTTTGTAGAGTAAAGGAGGTCTTAGTGAAACAACGGCTATTCAAATAAGGCAGTAGATACGGAGATTGAAGCGCAGCTAAAGAAGTATGTCAATCAGTGTCATGCAGGGTCAAAGACTTGCTACGTTCAACTCTATTACCGTAACTTGATGAGTTCAGCGTACAAAGTTGACGAACGAGTCGTACGTAGTATCATACAAAAGAAGTGAAATGCATAGACAAAAAACCAAAAACTTGAACTTATCATACCCTATCAAAACAAGAAAACACGAAACTTAGTAATGAAAAGAATCTCAACACGAGTAAAGACAAGTGAAGTGCACCAATGATGGGTTTATCAATTGATATGTCCACACGAAGATGTAGGCTTCGTCAAGAATCTACATTGGTTGTCACGACAACTTCGCTCTCTAGAAGACTTACGATGCATTTGATGGATGGGGCACCAAAAGAACCAGGGACTCGTCTAACATGTTAACTAGGGAGGCAAAGCCCCCCCCCCCACAGTCAAGGCAAACAACGGCCACTTGGGGGGGGGGGGCAAGTTTAAGGCAGGTTATAATTGTTGGCGAGATGCACATTTGAACAGTTCTGTCCAAGTTATAGGCCAGGATCCTATTCCTATTCGGTTGAGGTGGCTTCACCCCCCACCCCCCCCCCCCCCCAACCTTAACGAGGAAGGTGGGTCAATACCGGAGACAAACCTGTACTTTTGTGGATTTCCATGGTACTCCAAGCGACTTTCCCAGCTCAGCCCCCACTTTCTGGAGAAGCTCCACCCCTGTTATAGGCCATGCGACCAGCTGCACACATATACTTATATATAGTTATTGTAACTGATTCATGATAGATGGTGTATAATGACAATAATAACTCAAACCATGTTATATATTATAGGACATAGGTCGCAAAGCTTTCGATAACAAGTATCATGATCATTGCAAGATGCTGCAAATGAAAGAAAACACACAGTAGCTGGAAACCGACGCAGGTCAAATACGCCTATTTTTCAATAAAAGCATGCGCATTGTTAATATGACACTATCACTGCTAGTTTTGCCGAATTGATTCCATTTTTGAAAATCGCACAGAGGCTCTTAAAGGGAGATAATCACCTTTGTATTTTTGTTAGCAACAATTTATTTCGCTACCGTTATGGTATTAAAATGATATGATCTAAATTTAAGAATGAAATTACCATTATTCCCTAATTCAAAGTTGGAAGTTTGGGAAAATTAATGATCGGTATTTTCCCTCCTCTATTGGAAAGTTGCAACATCTGGGCACTTTTGCATCAATATATTCAACGTTGTGAATGGGCACTTATAAAACAAATCGCCGATGCTAAATAGGTTTGCAGTCCGCGGGGCCAATCTAAACTGCCGATTGCAATGCACTTTTTCAAATGATTGTTGATTGTTCATAAAAGTTAGCACATATTCGCAAAAGATAAGGAGTGCAGGAAACATATTGCATTACCTTCATGATAAATAACAATGCCTAGGGAGGCTAATTTACTAAATTCGCTACCGGAGTACTTGCTGAGTACCCACCGATATAAGCGTGGCTCGCTTGTCGTATGAAACTGCCAATATCTTTCGGTAGGAATGTTTATAGGCAAAATTTGATGAAGTTACATCATATTTTGGCCTCGTCTATCGATTTCAGGTGCCACCTCCATTTTTGTGAAAAAGGTGATTATCTCCCTAAAGATAATCACTGTCCCAGTTTTCAGCATATATTTTGGAGCTTAGATTTACTGGACAAAAGGATGGATTAATGTTGGACATTACTCCAAAACCTTAACCCTATTTGTAACAGGGGGGGGGGGGCGGATTCCGCCCCCCCCCCTCATGTTTTTCGCAGATATATCCAGAACAGCTGGGAGCAGGCCCATGACATTTTGGGACTTTTCATAGAATTGAATACCGCATTTGGAGTTAAAATTTTTGAGTTCTTAACCTGAACATAGGCGGTTCCAGGGCACAGTTTTGGGTGGGTTCGGAGGCGACATTTGGCGATAATACGGAATAAATGAGATCTTCACGGTTTCTTCCTAACTGCCTCAAGTATGAAGGAGTTACATCGGTTTACGGTGGATTGCAACAAGTGAAAATTAGTTGATGTTATTGAAATATCATACAATTGCATGGCAGAGGCGGTTTCAGGGGCTTGAAAAGGGGGGGTTTCCAGGAAGTATTCAATGTTTGGCGGGAAGCCAATAGAGCAATGTAAGGGGCATTTATAGCTATCAAGATGTAAAAGATAGCTTCTGCTTCCATTATTTGCATAATTTATTACATATAGAGTTTCAGGGGCTGTTCAGGCACATGAAAAGGGGGGTGACTGACATGGTGATGACGATATGCCAGCGATAACGGCGCAATAGACATTTAGATTATAATGATATATGCACATATGAGGCCAGAAAAGGGAATAAAGTCATTTTTTTTGCAGAGGCGCGCTCAAGAATGGAAAAAAGGGGGTCATATTATTGCAAGGAAACTAAGAGGCATGGGGCGTACAATGACATAGCACACTGCAGTATTCGGATGAAACACGCACCACAGGCTACTTTACGAACGATTATAAGATAATAGGCGAGTCCAGGTAGGGTAAAAAGGGGGGTAAGCAATGTTAATTGAAGTTGTAAGTGAAATAGTCACTGTTGACTAGTTAGTATCATAATAGCAGATAATATACTTATCAAAAGGTCTTGCGCCGCCCTAAGTTTGGATTCTGGATACGCCTATGATGAAGTACAACATGCAAAAAGGAACTATCTACGATCAGTAACATATTTATAGTGCTGGGTAGCAACTTGTCTGCGGTTAATATTTTTTCCTTATTTGACCTCCTTTTTCACTAACCTGGTACCGCCTATGGCAAAAAATATGATTTATAACTGTTTTGTCTAATGTCACAATCACATACCATTTCATTTTAGCAAAAAAACAACATCAAAAAAATGGTTTTATTACCCATTTATTTCACCCCCCATATTGAGTGACCTGCACACGCCTATGGATTTTTGAATTTTTCAAACGTCACCGTTATATATCAATTTCCAATTCAATATTATCGATTCCTATTAGTTGTGTTAAAATCGGTCGATAAACATGAAAGCTATGTTGGATCAAAAATACCACTAAAATTTGTCGTTTTTGCCCCCCCCCCCCCTGTTGCCCCTCCTATCCAAAATTTAGATTTTGTATTGTTTAGAAATGTAGATCGTGTTGAGGGGAACCAAACACCGGTAGATCTCGAGATCTCGGGGGGGGGGCGGAATCCGCCCCCCCCCCCCTGTTACAAATAGGGGTAGCCAGGAGCCTGTTACAATTAGGGTTATACCAAGTAACATGACTAATGAATGAATTTCATGTCATAATCATTTGAACCTTCCTGTAAGTAACAGCAATAAAGTGAAAAAGTAGGCATATTTAAACTATGATGTAAATTTCATGGA